>WOGP01011017.1:0-10099 GCA_015342065.1 Leptinotarsa undecemlineata
ATACTTCAAATGTGAACAAAGAATGAAATATTATAAAAAAAATATAAATTATAGTGTATCATGTCCTTAGGGAATCTTCCATCTATTTGTTAAACGATTAATAACACTCAACAAAGCTGATATTCAATAACTTTTGTTTGAATCATTTGTACACTGCTTGTTTTTCTAACACTTTTTCAGCATCGGAACAACTTTTCAGTTTGTATTCATAACTGTAAAATTTTAATAACACAACTAGTACAAACTAACTTCGGAGTCTACGATTCCAATTATTATTGTATTTTAAAGCCATAATAAGCAATATACACATTTTCCACAAACCTAGTAATCTTTTGTTGTTGCTTTGATGTCATAAAGTTTCCGCAACCGTAACAAAATGTAACCGCAGAATTTTGACACTTCCTCGAAAACATTTGTCAACAAATCACTGATAAAATTCAATAAACAACAACATTGACACTTATTTCAGTACAAATTTTGTGAATGGAGTTACTGCAATAACTTATTCTAATGTAACGCGTTTGCCAATGTGTGTTTTGATGTTGTAACTAATGGTCGCGCAATTCGAAAACAGACCGCCAAAACTCAATTTATTTTTGTACGAAAAAAATTGCCAATATAATAATTTGACTAAAAACCTGACGTGATGCGATATCGTAGTCAATACTATAAAATTGATAGAAAAAATTAATTAGATATATCATTTTACAAGGAAAATCATGTCAGCCGGTGAATCAGGTCATACTGTGATCAAGACCGTAGTCGAGGGAGGTCAAGGGGGATTTATCCCCCCGAAAGTTCGTCAAGATACGGCAGTCCAAAAATTATATCAAGTACAATGATTGGCTTGTTTACACATCACAGGAGCCTTGAGAATAACACCAACCGCGACAATGGAATTAATTACTGGTCTGTCCCATCTGGACCTGTACGTTAAGAAGGTTGTGTTAATGGTCACGTTACGATTGCACACGGCTGGTGTAAACCTCGAAGTAGGAATGGGTCAGCTGAGACTGAGCCTATGGCGAGAAGCGCACACTGCGCAACCTCTGCTGCAGGCAACCAGCGATGCAATTGTACCCAGGTTTGTGTTTAATAAACCCTACAAAATACAAATAAAACAGAATACTAGGTCAGGTGCTACAAATGCAAAACACATATATACATACGGCTCAAAACCCAAATGAGGTTCAGTATGTGGAGTGCATTCCAGATCACTGAGCCTAAGGATTAAGTGGAAAATGGGAAAAAATGCCAGCGTGGTTGAAACAGAACTGGCTGGTATTTCAATCGCCAAAAAAGAAATATCCCGGAAAGGAATTTCTGAAAAAAAAATAACAATCTGCACTGACAGCAGACAAGCCCTATTAGCCTAGACACAGACAACGTGTTACCTCAGGGCTAGTACTAGACATACACCAAGATTTAGCCAAAGTATCGGTAGATAATAACATTATCCTGAGATAGATTAAAGGGCACGACAGGAGTAAAGGTAATCGCATTGCCGACTCTTCAGCCAAGGAAGCGACTGGACTAAGAATTTAGGACCCAGTGGCACCTACGGCCTGATGATTTCGACAATTGCGGAACTAGCCAAACGTTACACCCATGCTCCATCCCTAAAGAGATGGGTCAAGGGATGCACTCTTACCAGGATCACCCTGGGCGTCCCTGAGAAGCTGGCGCCGAAGAATTATCTAGCGATGACCAGGAAAAATCTACGCTTTTCTGTAGGATTTCTGACTGGCCACTGTCAACTGAGGAAACACCTCCATTGTATGGGGCTAGTGGACACAGCTACATGCAGGATATGTGAACAGGAAGATGAAACTGTCAGGCATGTCCTATGCGAGTGTCCGGAGTTATCGTCAATAAGAGAGTGTGTGTTCGGCGAGTCTTTGCCTACACCTGCAGAGATGTCTACTAGTGACCTGTCCACCTTTTTGGAAAGGACAGGATCGGCGATGACTTAGAAGGATGACTCATTGGGAGGATGTACAATGGGTCACATGTGGCCTAAGTGCTGTGGGCCTATACTCACCCTACCTAATCTACAGATACACATACTATTGGTATTATGAAATATCTTAGAAATGTTATCAACTCCTTGGCAAAATGAAACAAGTGCTTGAAAGAGAATATAGAAAAATTTTCCCCGAAACACAATGGAAAAACCTTACGGCAATGTGCGTACAAACTTTGAAATATCTCGGGGACACTACCTGTTTCCACATGTATCCCTGAGAGGAATTTCTCTTCTCTGAAACGCCACAAGCCAGGGCCGACTAAGACTAAACAGTTTGGCGTTAATGTCAATCCACTGTAGAATTGACATCGATACCGAGGACGTAATTAATTTGTTTGCTGCAAAGAAAGCTATAAAACTAAATTTGATTTTGTAAATAGTAATTAATATTTCTGTAATGGTTTTGTAATAAATGTATATGATCATGTAACACAATTTTCTTTCCTTCGTTATTTTTATATTTCATGTTTTTCTATTGTTCCACCAAACCAACCTCCTCCCCCGGAATTGTTTTCTGGCTACGGCCTTGACTGTGATCAATGATTAAGCTCAAAACCTTCGCATGTTTACCATTTGTGATCATAGTATTAATTAAAATAAACTGAATTTCTAAACTGTTCTTCATTCAACATCAAGAAACTCCTCTTCTAAGACAGTACGCTGAAAATGTTTCTACTGAATATGTGGTAGATATAAATTCGAATAATTTGCACATTATTCAACAAATAAAAAAGTTACTGACTTGATCAGATGTTACAGATTCAGGGCCATCATGTATTTCTTGTTATTCTCTAAGTTGATTATTTTTCTACAATCTCTACGTTTTCAAAAAAAAAATTGAAAAAGGCAGTTGAGACACTAGGTTGAAAACCTTGGCTGTGTTTGAATTGACTAGTAAACACCTTCGTTGATGAAATGGACATTAGGAAGAGTGTTGCAGTTCTGGTGAGAGAATGGATTTGAAAAAACTCAAATTATGTAATATTACATTTATTTGAAAATAGAAAATTTCATTATATGAAAAAAATACGAAGCTAAATAGTATTAACTAGAGGATGCAACTAAAAATATTTCCTTTGAAAAATTTAGAATTGTTAAAATAAGAAACCATTATTTCAATGAAACTCATCACAAATACTTACTTTTTCATGGGTCTATTCGTTTATTCGATATAATCCAATAAACTTTTTTGCGAAGAAAGTATGTAAATTACATTTTATGGCAGTCCGCAATTTTTCTAGTGTACCCTTTACAGCAGGTAAAAAGTTTCTGTTTTATTGCCCAGTTTAAAAAGTGTTTTCCTTTCGGCAAAAACTTTTTTGCAATTGTTAGTGTTATTGTCGCAATAAATTGCAAATTGGTTGCGGACCTTTTATTCGGACGAGATAGAAATTTGGAGAATCGCCAAGGCAAAAGTTATATTGGTTTTTTATTATTGTTCAGTTCAGACTATTGGAATGAGTGCTTGTTCTCTCGCTGTTTGTATTATGTTGTGAAATATGTGAAACTAGTTTAAGTATTCCGTATAGACTTTTCAGATTAAAAATTTTTACAATCATCAAAAATTCAAAATCATTCATTAACAAAAACAGATTACATCTTCCATCTATTTGTTAAACGATTAATAACACTCAACAAATATTTTCAACGAATTTTGGAAATCTGATATTTATTAACTTTTGTTTGGATCACTGGTACACTGCTTGTTTTTCAAACACTTTTTCAGAATCGGAACAACTTTTCAGGTTGTATTCATAAATGTAAGATTTTAAAAACACGAATAGTATAAACTAACTGCGTAGTCCACGATTCCAACTGTATTTTAGAGCCAAAATAAGCAATATACACCTTTTCCACAAACTTAAATGTAACCGCACAATTTTGATACTTCCTCGAAAACATTTTTCAACAAGTCACTAATAAAATTCAATAAATAACAACACCATTGTCATATATCGACGCAAAAATGCCGGTTTGTTTTGTTTAAACATAGCCAGAATTATCAAGACGTTCTTGTTTTTGGTCAAGAGCCAACACGTTTTTTTGATATCGTTACAATGTCATCTAACTCACACAACTTCACTGTTCTATCATTCTAAACGATGTTGTGGATTTTTTATGTTTTCTTGTGTTTGGACGCCCACTGCGTTCTGCATCCTCGGTATCTTTAGGACCACCTTTGAAGTTATCAAATCAATGTTTATTCGTTGTTTCTGATGGAGCGGTGTTCTTATAAGACTTTTGAAGCCATTGCTTCGCTAGAACGGTATTTTTCCTATCAAGAAGCAGTGTATAAAATTAAAACACGAAATTGTTTTTGATCCTTTTTCAAAATAACAAAACTAGTGTCACTTTTTAAGCACAATAACTAACAAACTTATCAGTGAAATATCATTAAATTTAACAGCTCTCTTGTGAAGGCTAATACTAACTGAAAAAGCGCTGAATGCGATAAGACCAGCGCCATCTATGTTTAGGCCCGAGACTTTTCAGCCCAGGTATATGCGATTTTCATAATTCAATATATTCCCCAGATTTCTGAACACATAACAATATGAATTCAATTTTTTAACAAGAGAGTCATAAGATGGCTTGAAGTTCAAATGTTCTTTTTAAGTGATACCTTGAAATTTCACTTCTAATATTTTCAGCAATTGATCAGATATTTTTTTCAAATGAAGTTTTGGAAACTTTTTTGAAAATGATAAAAATTCACGAACGCTGTTATGATCATTTTCAGATATAGTGATTTTTCTCAGAATAGCGACACAAACAACTGAGCAATTCATCTCGAGAAAAAATCGAGATATCGTGAAAAAAGTCGAGATCCCGAGAAAAGAGGTGAGACCTCGTAAAAAAAGACGAGATCTCAAAAAACAGGGAAAAATTTCCAATAAAAGTTGAATGTGGCCCATATGCACCTTCGTACATTTATGTCTGAATTCCGACTATTGTTTATGTAATTAAAAAAAATTGTTTTCATATCAGTTTCAACGTTCACTGATAGCCCCTGAGAGCAACCTGTGAAATCTACAGGTAATATTTTAAGATGAGATTGCAAGGAATGATTGGTTATATATTCATTGCCTTAGATTTGCGTAAATGTAAAGAGCACAATCTGCGGAGAGAATATTCAAAGATCTGTTGGATTGCTACAATTTCGAGAACCTCTATTTGTCTTTTACTTCATATACCCCTGGATCCTGTTGGTGCAGGACTAAATGATTGGATTCATGAAGGTCTAAGAATTAAATATAAAGGAGCTCAAAGTTTTAACTGACGGATGAGTTTCAAAACGGTTGGGCATGTTTCAGGCGTTTTATGACTGGCAACTGATATCTGACTTAAAAATATCAAAAGGAAGAATTAGGATAGGTAGGTTGAGATTATAAACATTTTTACTATTTTTATTATTTGAATGTTTGTAGTTTGTTGTGTTTATTTATTTTATGTTGTGTTCTTTGTTGTTATCTGGATTACCCTTCTAATTTTCAGGCAGAAATAAATATGTAACAAAATAACTGCCAAAAAAATATTTTTTATGAAGTTTTGAAGTCATTTACTTCAGGCAACCAGAGTTTTGATTAAGCTTTTGGATGTTTTAGAGAAGAAAACTGATTTTCAAAAATCTAGATATTTCCACCCAAAACCCCGTTTTATGATTGATGGTGGATGCGATGTTTTTATAGAAGAATTAATTCTAAATAAGAAGCTACGAATTTATTATTTTTGTAGCTTGTTATTTAGAACTAATAATTTTAAATTTTACTTATTTATGAAATTCGGATTTTGCGTTATTTAATCAAAATCGATTTCTGTGCAACTTTTCAAAAAACTCATTTTCTCATATCCAACGAGCAGCAAAATATCAAGAGTTCTCTCTTTTCGCGGGATAGCCAGTAGGCTGGACTGTTACTCGAGGCTGTACTCGGGATAAGTATTGCGAAAAGTGCGACCCATGAAGGTCTATGCTTGTACCTGAAATCAAATGGCTGCTTTCTAAAATGACTGAAATACATCTGCATCTCAAGTGTGTCACACTGTATTTTTCATGAAGTGTTTTCATTTTTTATATATCTAATAGAATACTAATTCGACAGTCTGATAGTTATAATATTGCTATCAAAAGTATTAATAACAATGAAGGAAAGAGAATTGAAACTTTCTGTGTTTTTTTACAACTTTCATTTGTAACTAACGTTAATGCAGTTAGTGAGTTTAATGTATAAGTTTGGAAATGTCCTTATAGGACGAAACTGCACTAAAGTTAGTTACAAGTAAAAGTGGTAAAAACATGGAAAGTTTCAATTCTCTTTTCTTCGTTATGATTTCCTACCACGTAGTAACAATAGTACGTAGTACTACTATATACTTATACTTGATAAGTATAATATACCCCTAACTCGATCAGTCTATAAGCAAACCAGTATATCATTTTCCGTAGCATGAAACAAGCCCATTGGATCGTCATCTGTGATGGAACCTTCACCTGAGACAAATTGTTCGAGAGATGAGACGATTTCTATCCCAGTTCAAATATTCCATGGATTTTTCGAATAGGGGTAATCAAATAATGATCTTTTATAATCTATTCCACTTTATCAGACGGCATATTTGGCTGGGAGGTATAAATGATTTTTATTTGAATGAAATACGTGAACTAGTCCCAAAACTAACTTTTTGAGATAGCAACTTCAGAGAAGAAGAATTGTTTTCAAAATAGGTTTGAAGGCATGCAAAAATGTATTAGACTTGAAAGCGAACATTTTGAAAAGCAGTAACATTGTTTGTTTTTGCAAGGTTATCCTTGTATTATTATCATGCATTGTCTGTCCGCGAATTTGAAATGAAAATAAAGTTCTCAAATAAATTCATGAGGAATATCTTGATTACTCTTCATCGAAGTTCACCTTTACTTTTCGGAGAATCTAGAATTCGAAAATCAATAAGGGGTGAGAAACGTAAATTTGTTGAAGAATAGCCTAAAATGTGCAAATGTATGACAACCCTTTCAATTGGTGTGAGTCACTCGCTTGCAATAATGGTTCACCACCCTTCATTCATAGTCAAAGCCAATACACAAATATCTGCAAAAATAGGAAGATATTGAGTGTGGCAACCCTTCCGCTTCCGCAAATCTCGACATGTGTGACCAAATATGTGGGTGGAATTATTGGAAATCACCCCTTCCGCAACCGCTCAGTTATTTAATTCAGTTCAGAATGAGGGGAATTGTGGATGGCATTTTATTTCAAGTCAGACAACCTTACGTGACAATTTTTCATCATATAATTTATATTCAAGAAATACTTTATTATGAAATTTTCACTGAACAATTTTACAATTACGCAACACGTGTTTCGCCATTGTATGGCGAAACACGTGTTGTTGATTGATGCAACTAATTTTCCTTTTCTTTTGTGTATTCTAATATTAATTCTACAAAAAGGATTTGAATTAATTCTCTTTGATTCTAATTAATTATCTGCGAGCGCTTTCGATAGTTGGTAGTACTGTCATCTTCTGGCACTCCTCAAAATGCCAAAATAGAAACTGAAAGACTAAACTACACAAAAAACAATAAAGCCAAATTGCACACAGATTATTATATTCATTTTATAGATGCAATTGATCGGAAAGATACTGAAGCAAATCAGCTGGGACAAATGGTAGTACTTCCATCATCTTTCACTGGTGGACCAAGATACATGCACGAAAAACCGCAAGACGCCATGACCTATGTTAGACATTACGGTAGTTCCGACCTTTTTATCACTTTTACATGTAACCCACGCTGGAGTGAAATAAATGAGCACTTACTTTCAAGACAAAAATCTCATGATCGATACGATATTATTCAGCGTGTCTTTCGATTAAAGGTAGAAAAGGTCATGGATTTGTTGATAAAAGGGAAAATATTCGCTGAAGTGAGATGCTATATGTATTCAACGGAATGGCAAAAAGTAATATGATGGCCCCTGTGGAAGTTTAACCAAAATTATTCATGCATGAAAGATAATTCTTGCAGCAATCGTTATCTTAAGGCTCTTATTGAGGAAACTCAAACCGGTGATGATGGTTATCCGCAGTACAGGAGACGTTCTCTGGATGACGGTGGATTCTCTTTCAATATCAAAAGTTTCACAATAGATAATCGTTGTGTGGTTCCTTATAATCCAGTGCTATTA
The DNA here is from genome assembly GCA_015342065.1 of Leptinotarsa undecemlineata. Lineage (NCBI taxonomy): Eukaryota > Metazoa > Arthropoda > Insecta > Coleoptera > Chrysomelidae > Leptinotarsa > Leptinotarsa undecemlineata. Next base: position 8,215 of record WOGP01011017.1, read on the forward strand.
AGAACATGTAAAGCTCAAGTGGTCGATATATAAGTTCAGTTGAAGCAGTTTGGCGAATCCTTGAATTTCCAATACATGAGCGTTTTCCTCCTGTAGTGCACCTTGCTGTCCATTTAGAAAATGGACAGAGAATTTATTTTAATGAGCAGACCTTGTGCGACAAATTGAGTAGTCCTTCTACAACTACACTCCTCTCCTTTTTTGTTCTGTGTAACGTGAATGACTTTGCAAAAACATTGCTATACTCGGAAGGCCCTGCGTATTACGTTTGGAACAAACTATCGTTTCAGAGAAGGAAGAGAGGAGTGAATGTTGAAGGATGGTGATGGGTCAAAAAAGAACAGGTTTAAGGTTGGGTTTATACTCTTCATCCAAACAATACAGAATGCTACCACCTTCGAATGCTTTTACATGAGATCATTTTCATTTGAAGCGTTGAAAACTGTAGATACTCACTTACATCCCAGTTTCCAATCCGTGTACAAGGCTATAGGTCTACTCGAAGATGATCGGCATTTGGATTCAGCTCTTGAAGAGGTAGCACTTTGTCAAACACCGCATATGATTCGAGAGCTTTTTGGTTATAATTTTACTGTTCTGCCAGGTTTCCGACACCCTATGTCTTTGGAAAAAATACAAAGAATACATTTCTAAAGAATTTAAAAACAACTGGAAAGGCTAGGTAACGTAAATATAGGGCACTCATCGGACCTGATATTTAACAAATGCCTGTCGGTATTAGAGGATGCCGTATTATCATTAGGCGGCCGTCTTGTTGAAGAGTATGGATTACCTCAGCCAATAATATCAATACATTTTGAAAAGAGACAGTACCCGAAGGAGACCCTTACGATACAGTGGCCTCGGAAGACGCAGTAAAAAAAAATAAAGCATCCGTGAATGACGAGCAACAGGAAGTTTACAATTAAAATTATCACAAGTGTAGATGCAAATGATTGTCGAATATTCGTCTTAGACGCTCCAGGTGGAACTGGTAAAACTTTCCTTATTAATATACTTTTGACGAGAGTAAGAAATACTCACGGCATTGTCTCAGCTCTGGCGTCGTCAATTCAATCACTGCCGATACTCCCATTTGCAACATCTCCAAAGAAAGTAATTTTGCTGAAGTTTTAAAGAGTACAAAAATAATCGTGTGGGACGAAATAACCATGACTCATAAAGGTGATATTGAAGCCTCAAACAGATCACTAAAGGATATAAGGGGAAATACAGAATAATTGGATGGCGTAACAGTTTTGCTGGTCGGCGACTTTCACCAGACTCTACCAGTGGTGCCAAAATGAACAAGATCTGACGAAGTAAAGTCGTGCATTAAGAAGTCTAATTTGTGGCCCCAGGTTAATATTCTTGAGCTCTCTAAAAATGTGAGAGCATATTTGGGCGGGGATAAGTCTGCTGCTAGATTTTCAGATCTCCTTCTTGAAATCGGTAATGGTGATCTTCCATCGTTTGATGGGATAATAACTATCCCGGAAGAATTGTACACATTTGTTACTACGGTTCAAGAATTGCTATCTAAAGTTTATCCAGACATTATTCATATACATGACAAGCTTATTGAATGGTTATGTGAGCGTACCATACTTACTTCAAAGAACGATCAAGCGATAGCTATCAACGGTATCCTGCTCATGTCGTTTGAGGGCAAATAAAAGGTGTATTCTTCCATTGATACTGTGGTTAATACAGATAACGCTACTAATCACCCAGTAGAAATTTAAATTCATTGAAACCGCTAGGTTTGCCTTGTCATAAGCTTATTCTGCGTGTGGGCACTCCAATTATGTTGTTGCGAAATTTAAAACCACCAAAACTTTCTAACGGTACGAGACTGCAAGCGAAAGCGTTACATCGCAATTTA
>WOGP01011018.1:0-10099 GCA_015342065.1 Leptinotarsa undecemlineata
AGATTGTTTTGTAAATACTACATGCAGTTTTCAGATTGATGCCCTGTTGTTTGTAGGTGAGAGCTTTGAAGTGTTTTGCCCTTGCCTGGACTTTTTTCTTTGTTACGGTGGTGTGCTTGTTGAAATTAAGCTTGTGATCAAGATGTATTCCCAAGTATTTCACTGATGACTTGGATGGGTAATTGGGATATTTTTCGGTTTTTAGAAAATTCTCAGTATTAGCACGGAATCTGGCATTGTACTCGGCATGTGACAATAGACTTGCCCTCTATTACATGGAACTAAAAACATAACATCGATAAAAAGTCGTTGTTACATTTGATATGTCACCTCTGCCTGACGGCCTAGCCCTTCGGAGTATATAATGTCCGCTGTTTGGTTTGGTTTCATCGGGTACTTCTGAATATATCACACACTGTGGCCCTGGCTATTGAGATTTTTCTTTGCACATGAGTCCAATTTTCAAATAGTATTAGTCATATTTTTTCATTGCTGATGAAATGTATTTCTGTGATTCAATCGTTTTCACAAAAGTATTATCTGAAATTGAATTTTTATTTGAAGTAGTCGCAGTAGTACCAAACGTATTTTGTACATTTTGTGAACTGATGGACAAAGAATTGATTTTCGGGACATTTTCCGCCGTTAAAAACTCGTTTTAAACCACTGATTCATATTTAAAACGATTTCCCTTCGAAATTACTAGATGTCGCACGTTCCAGGTTGCTTAGTCGCCGCCATTGCGTAAACTGTATCATGTACCCCCAGCCATACCTGTAACCCCCTATTTGTCCTGACAGACGCCAGCCACAACGATAAGGTGGTGTAACCCACCACGATCTACTTTTTACACCAGTGACATCCCGAGATCTGAGCTGATGACACGGCTATCCTCCCATCTTCCATAGGTCGCGAGCTCGGGATCGTCTACATGCAACGTCCATTGAATGCCCTCAAGTGCTGGTATCTTGAATGGAAGATCCGAGGGAATCCGGACAAGACTCAGGCGTAACCACGGGAAAAATGATATCCTCTCCTGCAAGAAAAGTGAGGATCTCTGGAAGGGAGATCGACTGGCAAGCGCGGGTAAAGTTCCTCGATCTTCTAATAGACCGTAGGCTCACCTGGAACTCGCACATCATAACTGTGAAGGCAAAGATCGAGGGTCGGATCAAAAGTCTGTACCCTCTGATCAACAGACGATACAAATTGAGCCTAAAAAATAAAGTTACGATTCACAACACGATGTTCAAGCCTGTCATCATGTATGCTTCAGGTGTCTGGGGACAAGCGGCACCGTCTATCTTCATTCTCCAAAATACAGATGATTGTGAATGCTCCGTGGTTCGAATGAAGCCTTACACAGAGATTTACAGCTAGCTGCCTCCCATTCAGCAGTCCATTCAGTCGAAGAATCAGCGAGTTTTTGAAAGTGCGGAAACACACGAAAATCCGTTAGTCAGGGAAGCTATAGGTCCTGTCACTCTGTCGAATAACAGATAAACAATTTTTCATCCATCTCACCCCAGCCAGGTAGTGAAGGCCGGTACTGATATCTGAGGACTTTCATAAACTCTTGTTTGTCATACAAAAATAGGTTGCAACTGATGAAGTATTATAAACCGGACTATACCGTCTGTGTCATAAAAATATCACAAAATTTTGTGTTTTGCATTCATAATGGGCATTACTATCAGGAAACAGAATGTATGCTTCACAAACAAGAAAGAGACAAAGTGTTCCAGCATTGAACCACTTGCTTCTCTTCCCAGGAATATCTGGATTAGGTAGTTGAAGACTTTTTTGCACTGATGATTCGACAGATGCGCTGGAGGTTCAGAAAAACTTGTATCCAGACATTATACTTCTATTCGTTTCTATTATCAACTGATCTGTAGCTACATTAAGTTTTTCTTCAAACTAAAGTGAGATTATTACAAAATTTGACTCTTGACTTACATAATTTGAAGCGCATGTGTAAATTCAGAAAAAACAATGGAATCTTGATATTTGTTTTATTTTCAATTAAAGTTATTGTCAAAGTCATACAAGATTTAACTAACAAAAAAAAAATAAAAACATACATTACGTAACCTAAAATACTATCAGTCCTGAGTACACTAGAAAGTGATATGTTAAAATGAAAGAGAATACAAGAATTCTACAATTTTTCATGAACATTTGAAAAAAAACGATGTTAGGATATGCCCAACAAAACAGATTTGTATAAATGCAATAACAGAATACAATAGTGATGACTATTATGTATAGACCAGTTTAAAATTTTGCAAAATTTCATATTTTTTGTAGACACTTTGTTTTCAATCCAACTTGTTAGTGATCATACAGTGATATTGTAATCCACAAATCTATGTAGAAATGGGGTACTCAAACATTGCTTTTTGTGATTATTCTATTTAGATTGATAATGAATGGACTTAACGCTGTTTCTTAGCTGAAAATATCAATTTTGACTTTGAATATCACTCAATGTGTTAGTAATCAGTTTCAGTATATTTATATTACAAGTGATCATATATTGATGTATCATCGAGAAAGAATGAAAAGAATTCATTTTCCTGTATTGAACTATTCCATAATTTCACTTCTACAACTCTCAAAAAATATTTTCCGTTGTATTAAAAATGCAAAAATTCCTGAGCGCTAACACAGACAAATATAAAACTACCAGCCAAAAACATACTCCATAGCTTTTGTTACAATGCCCGTTGATTTCTGTGGTAAAATCTGGGGTGAAACTACAGAGTTAGGATGACTTGGTGATATAAAGGAGTGTCTCAAAGATCTAGCTCTAATTGGTGAAGTGTAAATTGTACTTTCATTTTCTTTATCATCTCTATTATAATAAAGTGTTACTCCTATCATTATACTGTTATTTATCAGCTTGCAATTCAATGACAATGCCATGGCTACTTCACTAAGGTTATTGTATTTGACATGAACCCAATTTCCGTGTGGGGGCACCTTTTTGTCAGCAATAGGACCAAAACTAGCTAGCTGAGATAAAACTAATGTGAGAGCACTTGGTGGAAATCCAAATGCTGTAACCCAGTGTGAGTCAACTCTCTCTCCTCGACTTGAATTTATGCTGTTTGCTCTAATCCTGCTTTCATTAATACTCGCCATTCGACTATAATTCATACTGTCCTCATTCACCCTTGAAATACTTTCATTAAAACCCATAGTATCGTTCATATGTGCAACAGTACTGCTCATGATTGGACTGGCTCTTTTTTTCTGTTCAAAGCTGTCAAAAAGGCCTGTTTTTGGTGGACCAGTCTTCTCAGTCCTCTCAGTGAATGAAGATAATGCCGTTGGACTATCAACAAGTGTTTGATTGAAAAGTTTCTGGCGTAAACTCCTGGGTTCTGCTGAGCTTAACCCAGCTTTTGGGAAGCTGCCAGAAATTCTGTTTCTTCCTGGAGATACGGTAGAATTTGGGGGTATTGCTTGAGTATCGACTCCCATGAGAAAACCAGGTAAAAAGTTTGGATTGATTCCTGGAGATATTGGACTTGATGGATTACTTCCCAATGCCATAGGTTCCATCTGAAAACAAAATTATTGTACCCGTCTTTGAATAAGTATTTTTGAACTTACTATTTATAAACTATTGAGAATTATCAAATATATCCCTTAAAGAAACCAACCGTTTCACTTTTTAACTAAATCTGTCAAGTGTCAAAAACCACAAATTTAAAACCAATACCTTTGTCTGTGAATAATGGCGCTTTCATTGTTGAAATCAGTGTTAACATTTTATCTCCCTATATGCACTGGTTCTATAAAAATTATTTGGAGCTACTAATTAAATTTAGGTACGAATAAGGATCTTGCCTACGAGAACAGTTCGAATTTTATATTATTTGTTGATATTTGATAGAAAGCGAAACATATCGAGGAAGAAGCAATTGAAACAACATGAATTGAAGAAGATACAAAATAGAAATTATTGAAACATCATCTGTTTATTTTTTCAAAACATTACAATACTGGTATTTCCCTCGAAATACCCGAAAATTTTTCACGGAAAACTGAAAGTAGAAAGGGGAATATGTGTTTTTGCACAATCAATAGTTTTGCAGTTTTTCTAAAAAATTATCAAAACAAGAATATATTAGTTTGTAAATATTTTCAAATAATACTATGTCCGAACTGATTGCAGGTGTACTTTGAATAGTAGTATTTGCGTCACTTGTAACTGAAATAGTTTCAAATAAAAAACATTGTCTTCGTTTTTCGTATTGCGTTTTCCATTGTAAAAACCAATTTCAGACGATATACCAATGGTAAAACGAGTGTCGGTTCACATGTTTAATTGAAAAACCAAGTCAATTAGAATTACACTCAGTACATATTTTTCGAGCACAAGTTCTAGGACTACAGGGTCGGGAGGCTTCAGTGCTTAGCAGGCCAATGGCGCGTAAAGGAAAACTACAAATATTGAATGAATTAGGTATTTTCATCGAATAGTAATCAAGTAGTTGAATAGTAGTGAACAAATTTCAAAAAATCATCAAAAGTTTGAAACAAGATTAAGTACACTGGGCAGAATTAATAATCCATCAGTAAAAAATTTTTTTCTCAGTTTTGGCGGAATTTTCGAGCTAATTAATAAATTTACGCACCCCATTTTCTGAACTATGGAAAATTCAATTCAAGGAGGTAGATCTTTAATTTTTAGTGGCCTCACACATAAATGACTTTCATTAACTCAAATTTGAATCAGGCTCTGATAAGAATTTTGATATAGTTAGTCATTTTGGCTGAATTTTTTTGGTAACAATTTCTTATGACCTCGTCACTGATACATGTTGGGAGAGAAGAATTCTCTATACCCACCATCCATTTCGTAGAACGAAGGTATTTACGATCAAATTATTTGCGGGTTTAATAAAAAACAAAAACTAACTGTTAACGATCCAATTTTATACTCACAAAATCAACAAATATGACTCCTACGCAGTTTATAGCTACCACTATCAAGAATTTTCGAAAAAAGAAAAGTTGTGTGTGTCGTCAAAAGAAATTATTTACGAAGATTCAGCTTGTTCGGTTTCTGGACTGATGGGTGTTTTTGTTGGCACTAATTTCATCTGAAATCTCTGATTCCTTTCAAGAATTATTTGCATTCTCTGTTCGATGCGAGGATAACTTTTAACTGGAATAACTCTACCTGGATGCCAACAAAACACAACTTATATCAAGCGGAGACAGCATATAACTTTTGGCGGGAATTACTAAATCTGGAATAAGGTTGGTGAGAGCAAAATGCACTAGACCTACTCCAATATAATTTTCACCATGAAATCAAATTTCATGATCGTTGGCTCTATATACAAAGATTGTAGCTTTGTTTTTATGTACATAAAGTTTGAAGCTTCATTGTAGATTTTGAATTTGCTGGACGCCGCCTCAGTTTTATAAAAATGTATCAAGTTTCAACTACTTACCAACAGGTAGAGCAATGAGTAGAAAAAGTAATTTGCAGGTATAGGCTATGCTATATTAGGCTATGCTATATTAGGCTATGGCCACTGGCCACTAACCAAAAAAAAAATTCAGAATAGGAAAAGCAGTGTTCATGTTCATCTCGTTTCATAACATTTCAGAGTGATAAACTCGAATTCTTGTAACTGAAATTTGAGTTTTCTTTCAGGTCAATGTTCTGTTTGGTATATTATTTTCAGTAAGGAGTAATACATTTTTGAAAAGATTTGTTGACATTTTGTAAATCATGAATCATTTTTAAATAATATAAGAAATTTCACGCAATATTTTTGTACATAATTCATATATTTTTATTTCTGTTCAGAACATTTAAGCTAATCAGTAATACATTTTTGAAAAGATTTGTTGAAATTTTTGTAGTCATGGGTTGATTTCAAGTATATAAGAAATTACACTCAATATTTTTTGCTACACACTTTTTATATTTCAATTTCTGTTCAAAAAATTTAACTTAATCAGTTTTCACCCGTGAAATGTACAACAATAGGTAGTCTATGTGCATTTATAATTATAAACAATTTATTTTATCAGAAACTAATCACTAATTAAAAGTCTGTTATTATGTCATAAACTTTTTTGACAGATATTGCGTAGATAACTCTAATTCAAGAGAATTTTGGAAAATAAAATCGATTTGCGCAGTAGGGGATGAGACTGGATGCAGCATGGAATAAAAATAAAGCAGACGATATGTCAGTACCTCTCAAAATGGCGCTTCCAAGGGTGCTGTGTCGTGCTCGTCTTCTGTTAAACAACGACTTTTCTGTAGTTTCGAAATATTCTTCAGTAGTGAATAGTGTTTCAATAAATAAGGTAAGTTTTTTTCTTTACAACCTATAAGAATTTTTGACATTTCATGTAGTAAGTCGCGAGTAATTCCCGGAAATACGGCAGTCATCCCTTTGGATAGCACCTGTTCCGCATTGGTTAAACTCTTTTGTGTATTTTTTATTATGGGCTTTGGTTCGGGTTGAAGTTTTTTAGCAGAGTGAAGAGTTTTGAAAATGAAAGTTTACATGTGAGGTTATGTTGCTTTCTTGCCGCAGTTCGTTTTCAGTTTGAATTTTGAAACTTTAATTATTCAAAAAACAAAACAACGCACCAAAAGTTTTTTGTGTTGAAAAGACAATAACCAGTTATATTTTTCGAGTTGCGGCAAACTGGAGAATTTTGGTTACAAGTTAGCTACTTATCTAAAATTCAAAAATATGAGGTCAATAACTCTCGCATGTAAATATGAAGAACAGCATACATGTGTGCCTGTAATAGTACCTATTCACTTTCCAATATCACAATATCTGATTGTTTACTTTTACTTAATTGGTGTTAAATGTCATATAATTACAATAATACCGATAGGAGAATTGAGTTAATTATTAATATCGAATTTTGATATGGTATTTAGTACTTTGCAAATTTCTTAAATAATGTTCAATTTCATTTCTTAGTGTCATTTTCTAGCGTATTTGGCAGAAATAGTTTGAAGGTCAATTTTTTTATCTGATGCGATGTTTCAAGATTTCGCTACTTTTTGTGCCAAAATTTAAATGAGATTTTATTTTTAAATGTATGTAAACAATCAGTGTCTTTTTCATTCAGGTATAATTCATTTTGTACAGTGGCGTATTGAAGGAGAGGCGATGGTCCTGAAAAAATCTACAAAAATCTACTTGTCTATTGAATTTGCATTGAGTTTCAATTTTTTCTGAACTCTTATTCACTTTTGAATAAAATATAAAATGCAGAGGAATTTTATAAACACCGTCAAACTGAACTGAATTTAATTCCTGCCGAATGCGAAAAATTGTCATTGAACGAAAAATGTATTGGTTGTCATAATGTCAAACTGACAGTTGGTATTGGAAAATTGAAAACAGTGTTGCCAAATTGCAAAAATAATTTGAAAAATTTAGAATAGGATACCCAACTATAACGTTAATCTAAACGGGATAAAAATGTCCTTCTTTCAATTCTTCTCCTTTATGAGACAATGCTGATTTCCATGACTGTGTCTTTTCTCAAGGGTGACACTAGTGAGTTTATTTAATATACCAATTCTTCAAGAGTGGCTTGGTGAAAGCTTGTTAGTTGCAGATATTTCAGGTACTGTTTTCTGCAGATGATGCGTCTAATTGCAAAACCAAATAAGTCATCAAATTGTTGATTTCGAGTTAATATTATTTTCTATTAGTAAAAATCCAAATCTACAACCATACTCAGTTGGTATTAAATCCAGATATGTCAAAAGCAGAAAGATCATTTGAGTAAATGGGGCGATTTTGAGAAGCTATGAAAGTGGTAATGTGCATGAAAAAAAACAAAGATGTATACAAAGACTAGTTACTACCGAATACGTTAGTGATAATGTCAATAACGAAAACTCAGACATCAGTTTTTTTCTAAGAAAATGTGACAGGACCTGATATGATATCACGTATGAAACGGTAGGTCAAACAAACTACAAGAGATTGTTGAACTGAAGAATTATTTTAAGAGGTTTGGCAACATTATTAATGACGCAATTCTTTATTCTGGTCACATTGAGTCGGAAAAAATCAAATTGTTCGATATTTGGTACGTCTAAGACTAGTGAATACTCACTTTTGAACATGGTGCTGCTTGCCTCGGTGTTTCCACTCCAGCTTCAACCATTCTGATTGATCTTTTCATTTTTTTTAAATCTTGGAATTATGTGAGTTTCTAAGATAAGCGACGTGAAGAAATTGACCTATATGACAATGAGTACACATGGCGCAAAGTTGTAACGAAATGTGATTTATTCGAACTACTCAGGATGCATATATCTATCTTCAGAAGTACTGCTTAATGTTGACGTTTAAAAATGAATGTGAAAAGTAGTGAGAAAAGTTTTTTTTTATTTCAGTGCGTGCGAATTCGAACTGTTAAACAATTCAGGACACATTTTTCTTCCGATACAGTGTTAAATTCAAAGAAAAAGGACGACAAGGATTCAGAAAACAGTACTTCTTTGTCTTATTCTTCCTCAGATAGCGATAGTGATTCGGATTTAGAAGATGGTAAGTACTTTTTTTTTGCATTTTTCGGAATATATAATACAAATTGTTCATTTTCAAGTTTCGGTATCACGAATGAAACAATAATTTGAATTGCGTGTACAAGAAGTCTAAAGAAGGCCATACTGGTTATTCTTCATTAATGTAATATAAAAAGTATTACGTTGTTGTTGTTTTATAAAAAAGTTCATATGTACGTGTCAATTTGAAAACTTTCCACCTTGAATATCTTCCTTCTAGAAAACAATAAGGGGATTCGAAAAAACAGGTCAATTTCATTGTCAAGGGGAACCCTTGCAAGGACTATTTGTAGCCCTTGTGGTTCAACCCCCGAAGATGGGTAAAATTTTTAAATGGGAAGGGTGGTAGAGTAGCACATCATTTTGATTGGCGTTCAATTCTGCTTCCAATGGTGCCCTGAATTATTACTTTTCAATGAGCATTTGAAAAGTGGATTACTGTTGTATTAGTTTGTGTTAAACGTTTTGTCCATTTATATGACTCTATTTCAAACTGTGTTATCTCGTGATGAGGTCGACGAAGACCGTTTTTGCCTGGTCCTGATTGGCGACGGTTCTACCGGTGAGAAAATTATCACAGTGCTTAAAAAGATGGTAGTTGCTTGAACGAAGGTCTGGGGAGTATGGTGGGTGGGGCAGAATTTAGACGCCCAATTCGTTTGATTTTCGGACGGTAATTTGTGAAACGGCAAACGGGCGTCGTCGTCGTGGAGCTGCATCGTTCCCGTTGTGTTGATCAGTGCCGGTTGCGACTAACGCAATTTTCGGTTAATTTCGTAGATTACCTCACGATAAGACTCTGCTGTGATGATTTGGCCCAGTTGCAAAAAGTTATAGAGAAACACACCAGTCACTGACATCAATACAGTAACCGTGGTCTCCTTTGGTTGGTTTTCGCCTTTGGGGAGTGCCTGGGTAGCTTATCGGTGTCCAACCACCATCCCGAACGTCTTCTGTTGTTGTAGAGGATTCACAATTCGTCACAGGTGAAGATCCAATCCGTCAAATTATACATTTCTTATGACTACTCTGTTTCTACAAATTCTGAAGAGAAATTAAATATCATTCATTTAGTGTTATTTTGGAAATTATTAAGGAACCTTGTTACGGTTGGAATGGTCCACCCCGTAACTTCAAAAAATTAAATTGGTCCGATAAGCCGATCGCTGTTCGCTCGCAGCTCGTTCAAGTGGAGAATTCTGGATTTTGATAAACAAGTTCTCTTCTGGTCGTGTGAATGTATTGGTTTTTCGAAATTGGACCTTTTTCTCTATTGTGCAATAAAATTTGAAGTAATGGAACTCATTTACTTGACTTACAAGAATATGGAAGGTTACTAAAGTGAGAACTCAAGTAGGAACGTTATGTAGGAGTAGAATGTGGCTTATTATAGTTAGTTGAGGGCTTCAACGTTGAGAAGGAATTGGTTTTCATCTTTGTCTCTGCTCCTGATTGTGAAAGAGTTCAATATCTGTGGGGAGAAGCATTTCAAAGCGATATTAGGAAGATCTT
>WOGP01011019.1:0-10099 GCA_015342065.1 Leptinotarsa undecemlineata
CAATTGTCGAAGTCATCAGGCCATAGGTGCCACTGGGTCCTAAAATTCTTAGTCCAGCCGCTTCCTTGGCTAAAGAGTCGGCAATGCAATTACCTTTGTACTTTAGCCCACCTGAGGAATTATTATCTACCGAGGATTTGGCCTAATCTTGGTGGCATTCTGTACTAGCCCTGAGGTAACACGTTGTCTGGCCAAGGCTAATAGAGGGCTTGTCTACTATCAGTGCAGATTGTTATGTTTTTGCCAGAAATTCCTTTCCTGGTTATTTCTTTTGTGGTTCTGTTTGAACCACACTGGTAGTTTACCCATCCTGAGCCTTCTTTGGTTTTTGAGCCGTCTGTATACATTCGTATTGCATTTATAGCATCTGACTTTATTGCATCACTGGCTGCATATGGTAGATATGCACGTTCAATCGTCTGAACCTTCTTCCCCTTTTGATCCTTGAAACTCTTCTTCTTGTTAATGTCGGGTACACTGTATCCATTAAATCTCAACGTTACTTGGAGATGTTTCACTTCTTCCTCTACATGCTCTGGTTCAAATTCTTCGAGCCCGTTCAGTTAGAGTAGAGATGACTCCGATCTTTTGACTAGGATGGCGGTTTTATAGTGCGTGTGCCTATCCGTGTGAGTGGGTTTTCGATACACTTTGTGAGTTAGTCTAGCACTCGTCGAACGATGTGGTGCTACGGTAATCGAAGAAAATAATAATCATGCCTTCATGCTTTTTTGGTATTAGCTCTCCTGGGCTCTTCCATTGTGACGATTGGACTTTGGTTTCGATGTCATAACCATATAGCCATGATTCATCACCAGTTATGACCCTTTCAAGCAAATCTAGGTCGCCGTTGACGTTACTTAGCAACTCCTTAGCAATGCTCAGACAAGGAAGGGACTTTGGAAAAAGATGCCAATGTTTGTATTCAGAAACAACCATAATCTCTTCTCGTTTTCAGTCATCGAAGAATCCTACCAGTGGCTCATCATCTACTTAGTAAGAGAGACTGAAAACAAACAGAACGAAGTAATCGGCAGGGGGCTCGACAAATTCACAGCCCGAAACGAATCTCAGGTATATCGAGCGGCAGTTCTGTCAAGAGCATATGCGGAATACACTGCCTTACGATACTACTGGTCTAAAGTTCGCACAGCAAATGAAGAGTTGTTCTCTACCCTAGCGAATTTGGGGGCTTTGTACGGACTGAGCTGCCTGGACAAACATTTGGTATATTTTTACCAGGGGGGCTATGCGCAGGGGCCTGGGTTTTCCAAAAACGTCAAGGAAGGTATTCTGGATCTGTGCGGTAAACTGAAACCGGACTGTTTGGGGGTTATCGACGGATTGGCCCCTCCTGATTATGTAGTGCATTCTGTACTGGGGAAATCTGATGGAAAGGTAAGCACAGAACGATAATAAGAAAGTGAAAAAATTTTTAAATACACGAACGCATATTCCTTTATTCACAGATTTTAACAGATTGATTTATTTAAACTGTTTCTTTTTGTCATTGGTGTACATCGATGAATTTCGTCAGTTACATCGAAATCAGAGCAGAAGAATCTGATAGATTATTGTCAGTTGTCAACTGTCAACTAGTAGTAAAGGCTAGTTAAGGTTATGTACATGAAAACAAAGTTCAAATTTGGAAGTATTTTGAGTTTTTCTTTGCAAATAGTGGTGCGTCATGCTCAGAATGCTAGTTAGCATTCATGACAAAAACATTTTTAAATGTTTCGTTTCATCACTGAACCAGCGTTATGTCAGCTTGACTTTGATTTCGATTGAAGCGTTGGTACCTGAAATATTTAATTCCTGCTTAGAGTTTTATTTCAAAAGTAGAACTGTAGTTTAATACAGATCCTATCTGTCTTAGTTTGATTTGTCGTACACCACCGGTGAGTAACGCTCCGAAATTTGATTGATTTCAGCGAGCATTTGCTGCTGAACGAATAGCATCTGCAATAATTTCCTTTGTGAGGATACTTGCACAAATGTATGTAGGATATAATTCAATGTTCATCGCGGTATTTGCCAGGAAAGTAGTTATATTCCGACGAAGAGATTTTCCATTGATTTTTCAATTTCAATACTGCTCAATGGACAATTCAGGTACCCCTATTCAGTGTTGCCACTATAAAACTTTCGTGTCTAAATATACTGACATTTTCTAGGCCTTTTTTGGAATAATTCAAAGTCAGAACAGATAGAATCTGTAATTTTATAGATTCCTGGATGTTCCCGGATATATGAATCGAAGTGTTGAAGTTGATATGGACAAAAATAAAAAATCCTAGGGAATTTTACTTTTTAGGTTGTTCGATTGTTCGAAACCTGTTACATACCTGTTTACCTGGTGTCATAAACATAGCATTTCAGTGTTCAGTTTGTTTTTGCCGAGTAGTTACGTTTAGATAGTGTATTCTGTAGGTATTGTATGATATCTTTTTCCATACCATTATTATTACCAGAGGATGTTCCAGGTGCCCTATTGAAAGACAATTTATTGATTGAAGACCATTCAGTTTCAGAACTCCAAAGATGGTTAGACTTTTTCTATCAGAACTGTTCCTGTTCTACTGAATACAATAAACAATAAGTGAATACAACTATGAAATGTCATGTGGTATATGACATGTGCCGGTAAAATGACAGGACTATCACTATTAAACAACGTACAAACTTAAAATTCCCTAGGATTTTTATTTTTGTCCATGGGACATGGGTACATCCAGAAATCTAATATTAAAAATTCTATTTGTTTTGACTTTGAGTTATTCCAAAAAAGGTCTAGAAAATGTCAGTCGTTTTAGACCCGAAAATTTTATAGTGACAACACTGCACTGTACTGGAATCGTCCATTATAGTCACGCTTTTGATAACAGATTCGATGCTGTTGTGTTATTATTTGGTTATTTATCAATTGCTAATTGCAGATGCTTTTTATCACAGCATGTTTAAAACAAATAGTCTCGAAAGAATTGACACCCCAAACAGTTGAATAGCAGCTTGAAAATATTTGGGAATAAGACAGCTTTCTCTGTTGTTACTATTTGGATTACCCTCCTACCATTGTTTTCCAAAATTAACTCAACAAAGGCGATATATAAACAAATAATATAAATATTTTTGAAAATACAGGTGACAAGTTTATTGTTAACGGTCAATTTTCGTAGTTATTGACAACTGTCAATTTTCATAGTTATTGTCAACTGTAAATTTTCATGGTTATTCTCATCTGTCAATTTTCATGGTTATTGCCAACTGTCAGTTCAATTCAATGAAGTTTGGCAAAGGCAGTATTTTTGTAATACATCCTCGTTTGAGACGGCTTCAGTAGAAATGGCTTCATTTTATGTATTCGAAAAAACACTTTAATGTGTGATTTCTACTTGAAAGTTTACAAAACTGCGATATGTGTTTCGCTATAGAATAGGCGTATTTGGGCAGTATGGAGATGCTTGAAGACCCCTATCGCGGTTTTGTAAACTCTCGATTGAAAAGCTTTCATAAAGTATGTTTTTTGAATACGTTATAATGTCAGTTGTATCAAATTTTCTATGGTATCTAAAATATTATTTTTTTATAGTTATATGAAAACCTGCAAGACCTCTTGATGAACAACCCCGGCGCTACGTCACGACCGGAATGGTGGCGAGAAATAGCCAACGACACTTCGAAGCCCCCTATACTCCAAAACAAGCTCTAGTACAATTCCAAAGCATTAACCAAAGAAGAATTACGGGTTAAACTTCCACGAGGATGCATTCGCCGGTCAATAGTCTACCAAATACATACGGATTGTTATTTTTGTAAATTATATATTTTTAAATATACTTATACGTTGGTCCAGTGGATAGGGAGATCAAAATCCCTACTCTTGCATTTACAAATAAAACTTTCATCAGAACATGAGTGTTTTAATCCAGCTACGGTAAATTGTAGTGTCAACAAATGCCTAATAAAACATAATTTATAGATTTAAAAGTATATTGAGTGTTGAGAAATCAAGTCAATTGAAAAGAGGATAAGAAAAACTTTTTGATTCCTACATTGATCAAAAAATGTAGGAAACTTCTAAAGAAAGGAATAATAAAAACACATAAGTTTATAGCTGAAAAATAGACCAAACAATGTATTTATAGTTCACCACCAGGCAGCTCTGTTTCAACACGCCATCAGTGGTTCTAGATTGAATAATTGATGCATTGCTGGACTCGACTATCCTTGATGTTCATCCCATAGATGACGTCTTTGTGATACACAAATTAGAAGAAAAACCCTTTTGAAACAACTCTATTTCCATATGGATATGGAATTACACAGAAATCACTTTTTCTCTTATTCGGTTTGTACTACAAACACTAGTTATGGAAGTGGACATACGAGTATGTCATTCAATGGTGAACTTCGAAGTTTCGGGACAAAAACTTGTCACCTCATCATCACTATTTTGGGTAGGTTACATTAAAAGAATATATAAATCTACTCTTGTAACGATGTTAGTATGTTTAATGATGGAGAAGAAGAAAACCAAAAAGCTTTGACATAATTTTTAACCATTATGTAAAAATTAACAATATCTATTAATAATTCAAGAAAGAGTTAATTTTCAGTAAGGAGACATATGAATGAAAAGCTAATTGAAAAAAATTGGTGAATCGGCCGACTCGCGAAGTTATTTTCTCTTCTACCGTCATCAATATTTCATCAAAATTAAAAGTTCCGACTGCAGGGTATGGAAGTTTATATTTTGAAAATTGAAGAGAAGAAACAAATTTGCAACACACATTCTAGGTTTGTTCTGGTTCCAACATCTGACACTGTTTGGAAACAAAGACATGATGCGTACAAACAAAAAATCTCAAAAAGTCCGAAATAGTCTCGGACACTTGGCTAAACCAGAACGCATTTTGAGAAGACCACTGTGCCACCTATCGTATATATGAAGAGATGAAGACGACAAAATACTGCTGATCATATCCATTTTATTATGTAGCGTATCCTTATATTCAGTTCAAACGTTATCTAGCCTCAATTATTAATTATTTAAATCAAGTAAATAAAAAACATTCTAGAAAATAGCCCAAACAAATTTCCACATGAATGCGCGAGAGCAACTGGAACAGTTCTCGATAGTTCAGCCTCGAAAGTTCGAGAGCAAGGACGATTGGTACGGTTCAAGGCAGTCAGTCGAACGAACAGAGGATTCATCAATCCGAACTTATCCTCAATAAATCATAGCCACAGAACACCCTAACTATTGGTGTTCTGTGCCAGAACGATGTATGTCAACTACGCATGATCCTGACGTCCTACAAGCTGATTTTTGTAGAACTAGAACAAACTTTTATGATTTTTTGTTCTTGTTCCATGTCACCATTTGCTACAAAAGTAATTTGCGAAGGTGTGGAAAAGTAATATTATGTAGATGATTTTTCGCCAAGACATTTTTATTAGAGTCAGTACATTTTTTGGCCAGTGGCTGAGACTTTGCTGCATGTCCAGTGACTTGGGCTTTTTAATGATGAACAGCTTTCAATGAAATAACGTGGAATGTTAAAAAAATAAAAGGGGTGTTTACCTATCCATTTTTTATGTTGGTACACTCGTCTCGAACATATGTTCACAGTTTAGCTGTTCAGCATGTTTAGTTTATATGAAAGTAGCTGTTTCAAGAAACCTTTCTTTCAGTTTGTGTCTGAAAGTTACTTCTTTGCATGATCTACACATTCATGTA
This sequence comes from Leptinotarsa undecemlineata, assembly GCA_015342065.1. Lineage (NCBI taxonomy): Eukaryota > Metazoa > Arthropoda > Insecta > Coleoptera > Chrysomelidae > Leptinotarsa > Leptinotarsa undecemlineata. The sequence goes on from WOGP01011019.1 coordinate 5,741, forward strand.
TAGAGTTACTTATTTTCAAATTGATTACTTCCTTTATTTGTTTAGAAGATTCCCTCGTCCCTTTTTTGTATAAAGATGAAGTAGTAGAAAGCCCAATTATTATACAATCATCAAATAAGATGCAAAATTAATGTATGAACGATTGATTGTAAATATAGTTATAGTACTACTAACAATATATTCAAATGTAAACAGAAATTGAATCATATTATGTACAAATGGATTGAAAAGGTAAAAAAAATCTATATAAAATAATAAAAAAAAGAAAAAATGTATATTAAAAAAATAAGGGAAACAAAAATATAAAACAAATTAAGGAAAAACACTTATTTAAAAAGAAAAAAGACAAAAAAATGAAATAAAAAAGGAAAAACAAAAAAGAAAAGAAAAAATAAATACAAAAACAGAAATGAAAATTCAAAAATCAAAAAACGAGGAAAAAAATATATGTTTGAGCTACTACTCAATGTTACTTTCAAATAGTTTTTTATCAAAACAGTGTGACTAATTGGTTCTTCCAAAGCCAAAAAATTCAAACCACACACACATACTAAGAAGTTTTACGAAAATTCTGAAATCGCATTGAGGTGATTTTTCAAATTTTAACCCCTTGTAACTTTTTTAAATATTTTTCAGCATAAAAAATTAAAGTTTGCCCTGAAAACGAAGACTCATGAAATCTTGAGACTAGGAGACTTCTCAAATCTTTAACTAATGAAAAAAAAAAACATTCCAACTAGTTGAAAAATATGTCACACTGTACCTATTTTCACTGTTTCACTGTTACTGGATTGACTTCAATTGAAGCAACTGCAGAAACACGTTATTTTCGAGTATTACCAAATGTTTGCATCAATAAAAAAAATACTGGATTTATTGGACATCCTGTACACTATTTTTATTCAGAGTTAAGGAAGCGGTTATCATTCAACTGCACATACAATAAACGATATAGTAATAAAATAAATCTACAAATAAGGAAGCTGGTTAGCACCTATAACATCTTAATAAAGATAAAATACTCGGAAACAATATCACAACTAGTGACAGCTTGGTCGAAACAACATCGTTTCTACATCACAAAGGAACGAATCGGAGAAAAAAAAAGTCGTCTCTGAACCTGAATTGGAACCCAAAATAATTTCTTCATACCTTACAAATATATTCCTACAATAAAGTAAATTACAAAGTGAAACTCTCGAGTTTCCTCTGATGGTGGAACTTGTGTCGAACTTTTTTGTCGGCGGGATATTCTTTTTCTTTCTCAGCGTTGGGGACGTAATGAGTTTCGAAATAGTGAGAAAAATGTCGCCCTACATCGTCGTTAAGGTATATGGCTTCTTTGTCGGATGTCGTTATAAGGTTCTCTGGAAAAAATTGGACGTTAGGATGATAAAAAAAACAAATGTAGTAATAGTTCCATAATAAACTTTCCCAACAACCAGAACCGCAACACTTTTTTCGAAACATTAAGCCAACCAAGTAATGACCTCAACTTGGTTGGTGAAACACGTGTCAAAAATAGTATTCCAGTTTTGGAGTGTGCCACAGGTTGTAGCTTCTACCTTTCTGTTCCTCGAGGAACTTCAGTTTCCACAAAGTCAAGTTAGGAAAATACGTTGTATTTTACCTGCCCTCCTAGTCAACAAAATGTTTCTCTACGTTTGACTATTTCTTTACAAATGATTTGAAATAAAACTAAAGGCATTTCTCTTAATGTAACTTTGTGAACACTTTTGAAAAATCCGGTAATTGCTACTTTTCAAATATGTCAATTGACATTTTTCAAATCTGTCAGTCGATAATTTTTGAATTTGTAATTTGTATCTTTCGAAATCTGTCTACTATTGAATTTTCTTGAAGAGGTTCAAAAAACACTAAGTGGAAAGTAGCAGGCAGAAATAGAATCTGCAAAATTTTAAAATTTTTGTCAATTGACATATTTGCAAAGTGTCAATTAGCAGATTTTTTCTAAATGTTCACAGCTACAATAAATCTGTTAATTATAACTTTTCAAATATGTTAAGTGAAGCTTTTTAGTCTGTCAATTCGCACTTTGAATATGTCAATTGACATTTCTTTATCTGTTATTTGATAATTTTTGAATTTTTAATTTGAATCTTTGTAAATCTGTCCACTGTTAAATTTCATTCAAGAGGTTCAAAATACACTAAGTGAAAAGCAGCGGGCAGAAACAGAATCTGATTTTTTTTTATTGTTGTCAATTGACATATTTACGAAGTGTCAATTAGCAGATTTTTTCTAAATGTTTACAGCTACAATGAATCTGTTAATTGTAACTTTTCAAATATATCAAGTGAAGCTTTTTAGTCTGTCAATTCGCACTTTGAATATGTCAATTGACATTTCTTTATCTGTCATTTGATACTTTTTGAATTTGTAATTTGAATCTTTGGAAATCTGTCCACTTTTAAATTTCATTCAAGAGGTTCAAAATATATTAAGTGAAAAGCAGCAGGTAGAAATATAATCTGAAAATGTTAAAATTGTTGTCAATTGACATATTTGCAAAGTGTCAATCAGCAGATTTTTTCTAAATGTACACAGCTACAATAAATCTATTGATTGTAACTTTTCAAATAAGTCAACTGAAGCTTTTCAGTCTGTCAATTCGCACTTTAAATATGTCAATTGACATTTTTTTATCTGTCACTAGATAATTTTTGAATTTGTATTTCGAATCTTTCGAATTCTGTCTGCTATTGAATTTCATTGAAGATGTTCAAAATACACAAGGTGTATATAATCAGAAAATGTTAAAATTTTTGTTGATTAACACATTTGCAAAGTATTAACTAATAAATTTTTAAAGTGTCAATTGACAGATATTTTTTCAAATGTTTACAAAGCTACATTGTAACTTTTTAAATATGTCAGTTGGCGCGTTTTAACCTGTCAATTCACACTTTAAATGTGTCGATAAGTTCTACTATGAATAACTTTTCCGCCAAGCTGGACCAGCTTATTTCTGTTAATTACTTTTCCTAGATAATAATGCATGAATCCGTCATATTATATTCTCACCTTGGGCAACATATCTATGAGATCCATCCTCTACCAGAACGTTATAGAAGGGCTGATTTCCCTTCAAATTCAACTTTTCAACATTGTTCTGCTCTTGCCATTCGGTGGCCGCCAAACAAACGGGATCCCAATCATAAATTACACATTTGTAATTCAAAGTTTGATGCTTCATCACCATACCGACTGCGTACATGAGGCTAGGACTGCGCTGGGCTGCTTCTACTTGGTTGAACAGTCCCGTATCATTACGGGCATGATGCGCTTCATAGTCTCGCAGCATATGGACAACCCTTGAATTCGTAATTAATCAATTTCTTTGTTGATAAATTTTCCGTTGTTCATACATTATAGAAAAAATAGAAAACCAAGGAAGAGCGGTTGCGAACAACTTACCTTTGTGCTTGCTCGGGAACCTCAAACTCCTGCGAGAGCAAGAAGTGCTCCAGAGGCTTCGTATCCATGTTGTGCAACATGTAGAGCCTAGCCAGGCTCACTAAGGCAGATATATCTCTAGGGTTGACCAGTTTTAGTAGCTCCAAACTGGATCGAAGCCGGGTTATTCTACCATTGGGATGAGCATGCTGCCTTGCTGATACCTGCCGGATAGAAAGGATAATAGCCATTCATTTACTCAAGATACAGACATGTTTGGAGTAGGGGGAAAACAATAATTCAAAACTGTAACATAACTAAGTACAAACAGAGCAACAAAAAACGATAAACCAAAACTGTTAGAAATCTGTTTTTCCGTTAACCATATGTACCATACACACACGTAGCCACATTGTCACACAAACAGCCACAATGCCACACAATACGCCACACAAACAGCCGCATAGTCACACAAACAGCCGCATGGTCACACAAACAGCCATGTGGCCACACAAACAGCTACGTACAGCTATAAAGCCACATACAACCGTGGAGCCACCCACACGTGACAATGTGGATGTGGCTCTGTATGTGTGCCTGTGACTATTTGTGTGGCTATGGCTGTATGTGGATTTATGGTTATATGTGTGGCTTTATTTCTAAAGTGTGACTTTATGGCCCTCCGTGTATGCCTATGTCTGTGGCTATCTAACACATAGTCACATAAACAGCCGTTCACACGTACAACCACAAATACCAAGCCACCCAGACACACACACGGCCGCACACATGTAACTACATAGACACACAGCCCCGCACACATCTCTACACACAGCCACATAACCACCTATACAGCTACAGCCACATACATTCGCATAGACACACACAAACAGCCACATAGCAACACAAACAGCCACGTTGCGACACAAACAGCCACGTTGC
>WOGP01011021.1:0-10096 GCA_015342065.1 Leptinotarsa undecemlineata
CGATTGGTCCAGGAAGATGTTCTGGAACCAATCGATACAACTAACACTGAAGTTTTGTGGGATTCCCCTATTGTGGTTACTTTGAAGTCAAATGGCAGGTTGAGGATTTGTGCCGATTTTAAAGTCACCATAAATCAGCATGTTCAAATAGATGAATACCCGTTACCTCGTTTTGAGGATATCACAGCAAAATTATCTGGAGAGAAGCATTTTTCTAAAATCGACCTGAAGGACGCATACCTACAAATGGAAATCCACCCAGACTCCCGTAAATATTTGGTAATCGCTACACATAAAGGCTATTTCACATACCGGCGATTACCATTCGGGATCAGTTTTGCACTATCACTTTTTCAACGATCCATGTATCAGATACTAGCAGGTAGAGAGGGTGTAGTATGCTATCTGGATGACATACTGGTGACAGCTCCAAATCTAACATTACATGCCCAGCGATTAAGGGAAGTTCTGGGCCGCTTACAAGCTGCAGAAATAAAAACCCAAAAATCAAAATGAGATTGGTTTAGATCTAGTGTGACCTACTTAGGTCATAACATTGATGAGAATGGATCCGACTGAAGAGCATATAGAAGCTATCAAGCAGATGCCAATGCCGCAAAATACTTCCCAACTTCGGTCGTTTTCAAGCACTATCACTTATTACGGCAGATTCATTGAAAATCTTCATGTAAAGTGCGTACCTTTACGTTGTTTTCTCAAATATTCGAAAATTTAAAGCAAAGCCTGACATCAAATGATACCCTAGTGCCTAGTGCATTATGACCCTGAAAAACCCCTGGTTGTCAATAGTGATGCAAGCAAAGAAAGACAAGCCAAAAGACAAGACTATTTCACAGGTTATAAAATATATACAATTATATTGGCCTGAGAAGAAAAACCTCTCTACCGACGTTATCTCATACTATGAAAAACGAGATGAACTGTCATTTGAAGAAAACATGATTTTATTGATAGGATGCATCTGCATACCTTCTATTTTTCAGTCAGAGGTATTAGCTATGTTACACGATGGTCATCCAGGTATTACTGCCATGCAGTCACTGGCAAAATTGCACTTTTAGTGACCAAATATCAACATTGAAGTAGAAACATGTATTTCATGTCAATAGTCCCGAAAAATCGACAGAAATGCACCACTACATCGATGGGGTGTATCTCCAGGCCCTTGGTGTCGTCTTCATCTGGACTTTGCGGGACCTTTTGAAAGTAAAATGTGGATATTACTGATTGACTCCTATACGCATTGGTTAGAAGGTATACTGATGAAGAACATTACATCTAACTCTACTATAGACATTCTCCGTCCGATATTTGCTAGACTAGATTTACCCAAGTTCTTGGTGACAAATAATGGGCCACAAGTCACCTCAAGTGAATTTGAACATTTCTGCAAGAACAATGAAATAATACATATGTATTAGAGTGACCCCTTATCATCTGAAATCGAATGGGCTGGTTGAGCGTACTGTTCACACATTCAAAGAAAGAATGCGAGCCAATAACCAAAAACTAAATCAGTCGCAAAGAGGTATGTTAATTCTCTTGGAGATAGGATCATAGACTTGGGAATTGATGTATTTATACTCAATTTATACTTTGGATCTATTATTATTTCGCCTGCATCATTTTTTAATAACTCAATTTTTGGTTTCTTTTTTTCTGATCCAGTTAATTGTTTTACTACGCCCCAAAGTTTCTTGCTGTCTGCAGAGTTAATACCTATTTGCAGCTTGTAATAATCATATTTGATTTTTTTAATATACATAGAATAGGTATAGAACACTAGGGGTGAGAATATGGTATTTTCGTTGAACCTAATGTTAACATTTTAGGTATAACACCATTGTTTTTTTCAGGAAAGAAACCGAACACGAACTTTTGAGATATGCTGTGATGGTTTCATGGAGAAAGATGATAAATGCATTGCCACCTGTTCGAATTGTGAACATGGAAAGTGTATGAATGGCAGCTGTTTATGTAGCCCAGGAAATACTTGTGATGTAGGTTCGTATTTTCAAACATACACAGGGATATAAGCGAGTTTATGCATTGGACTGTATTTTGACAGAATCGTTAAGGCTCTCGCGGCTGGATTTTCAGTGTCACTATTTTTCGGGCTTGAAGACCGTGAATTATTGTAATTTCTTCCTGACGTTTCGCTGGCAACAGAGTTCAGTTTAGCTTCCTCACAGGTTTATATATTTATAATCCACGGCCTTCAAACGCGGAAAATATTGACACCGACTGTATTTTATTTCATAGTTTCCAACAAAATGTTAGTGTAACCGGCCACTTACCAAATTTGCTGGCAGGATGTTTCCTGCAGATTCATTAAGTTCCTGCATATCACTTGAACACCGGAGTTGACGTTGAACCTTCCTAAGCGAATCTTGCGAAATTTTCAATAATTTGAGCTAATAATAAGTCCTGCATATATTTTTTCCGAAAGCTCGTCTCCCTCTTATTATCCCTTTTTTGCTATCCATGGCGCGAATGGATCAGTGACAGTACAAAACTTGGGTTGAGGCGCGGTTGAAACGAATAAATTATGTTCACTAAAAGTTTGTCGAATCCGTAAAATTATTCAAGACGCGACATATTGAAAAGAAAATGAAAAAAAAAACAAATATAGTACCTGTGTAGAGGCTAATATCTAAAATAATACAGTAGTTTAAGAAAATTAGTTGGTTGGTAATGAGCATATTTTACTAACAGGACGTTTGAATTAACACTGTGGGTTCGAGCAGTTACCATACGAATCATTTCTGCGCCAAGATGCACTACAATAATACACTCCATTTCAAAGGAGATTTTCAATCATTCTCAAAAGAACAATGGTGCCAACAGTAATTGGAGGTTTGTTTGAAGGTGGTTGACAATGTTCCGTGATGCATTTCATTAGTTCGGACTTCCCATGTCAAATAATATATAAACAGATTTGAAACCCCTGAAAGAATCCCTAAAAATATTTAAAAATCACGTAATCTTTTTAATTTTTATAGATTTTTTTCAGGTTCAGATCATATTAGACAATGGAAGTCCGAACTAATGAAATGCAGTAATTGGAGGATTGGGATCCAACTATTTGCTTTGAGCATTATTTTCTAGCTTATACTCGTATTTGTTAATTCAATATCCCATATAGACGTTTTACTTTACTAGAATTTGCCAATAAGATGTTCAGATCTTGGGTAATACAGCATATTTTGATTTGATTCGTTGCGTTGAATTAAGGCATTCACATATTGGAAATGCCAGCTTGACCAGAAATCTTGATGGAGTTTTTGAACAAGCTGCCATCTATACAATCGTTACCTATATTACCTATATCTAGTTCTGGTAACCCTTATGAGCTCTGTGGGCTCTGGGACGGTTAAAATGGAAACGAATTCTTTCTTGTCCAGTCGTTTTCATTGCAGGTGATCTACTCGATTGATTTCAGCATGGTCGGGCTGATGCATGAACAAGAAGTATCTACTAGATTATTCTTTGAAGAGTATCTTACATAAATGCAGGTGTGCCTGTTCCAAAACTGAGGGTTGCATATGCAGGAAATTTTCTGTTTTCTGATAGGCGTCAGTCCACTCAACCTACTGTGTAGGTATATTCCAGACTGGCTTGAACGCTTTAAGTTCATTTCTTAGACCATAGTTACATTTTGCTTATTGATAAAATAAAATATAAAAATTAGTAATGTCCGTGAAATATAAGAAAACTTATAAAAAATTATCCAATAGAATTAAAATCGCCAATAGGATCTGACACCAAATCGTGCAAGGTTTTCCTGTTTTGGATCTCTGGAATTGAACCGCAATGGTTTTGGAATAATGTATGATCAAAAGGTTCTTTTTACACCAACTATCAAATTGGAGAATAACGTATTTGTTTTTCTGAGTGGCTCATTTGTATCTGGGGTGGATACTATTATAGATGTATCGTCTGCGAACATATAAACCTCTACGTCTTTTATATAATCAGGAAGGTCATTAATGGACAATAAGAAAATTAAGGGGCCAAGAATGCTCCCCTGGGGAATACCAGTGTCGATTAAGTAATCAGCGAAAGTTTGTTTACTAATTTTCACTATTAGCTTACGACCTTCTAGAAATGGAAGGATCCATTGTGATATGCTTCCACGAATCCCAAGTGCATTTATTTTTGTTACGATGAAGTCAAAGTTTAGCGACTCAAATGCACGTGACAGTTGAAGAAAAGTCCAATAATGGATGGATTTCTCTCTAGTTTTTCGTTTATTAATTGTATTTACTCTATTGTTGGTGTTTCAGTGGAATGATCTTCTCTGAATCCATGTTGTTTTTTATTCAGTATATCACATTCACACAGAAAGCTTTTCCTAGAACCTTTGATAAAGTGCTCAGAAGCGCAATTGTTCTGTAGTTCATGAGGGATATTTTATTTCTTTTTTTGTAAACAGTTGTCACTATATAACGATATTTTTAGGCGACTTGGAAATTATCCTAATTTAATTGATTTATTCAGGATGGATGTTAAGTAAAGTGCTATATCTGCAGCACACTTTTTCAGGAGATGAATTGGAACTTCATCTTTTTCGGTAGATTCCTTGTTTTTAAAATCTCGTATTATTTCTTCTATTTCGGTAGCAGTGAAAGGTTCAGAATGAAAGGAATTAATAAGTTGAAAACGCGAATTTGTGCATCTCTTAGATAAAAAAAAGTGTCCAAATATACTGGCTAAATCCCTTTCGTTTGAAATTATTTCTCCTCCGTGGTTAAGTTCTATATTATCCGGTGTTATTTTCTTACTCAAGCGTGAATTTAATATATCCCAAATGGCTTTGTTTTTATTGCTGGAGTTTTCTATAGAATTCGTACAGCAATGTTGTTTCGCCTTCCTCGCGTGTTGATTTTACGACTTTTTGGACTATTTGTATTCAATCTGAAGATCGATATCATTGGGATATTTTTTTCCTGCGTAATTCAAATTTTGTAAATTTTTTTATTCGGATTTGAGTAGGTGGGTGTATTAGGGGGCAGACACTCGAGGTGACTTCAACTTTATCAAGTTTTTGGAAAAGAAGCTTCAAATGCAGATGAGAAATGTTCCCAAACTCCTTTGAAAGAATAGTTTATGTTAGAGATTTCCAAGCAACGCATTTCTAGTTTAGTTAGATAATGTATGAATTGTCAAATCAGTAAATTTTCTTTCTGTAAATTTCTGTAAATAACATCATTTTATTTTATATTTTCAATATTGATATGAGTGAGTGGAATAATTTGAGCTGAATGATCTGAAATACATGGATCAACTATTTGGAATCTTATGTTATTTTTTTGTGTTTTCAATAATATAGTCGATTGCTGAAGCACTTGTTTTTCCCCTTATATTTGCAATACAAGTAGGAGTGCTATACGTATGTAAAGGGATGTTTCTGAATATGTTTGGTGGAATAACACATGTTAATGTAAAAGATGAGAGACAGATGCAATCACGCCTCGTACCTCTAGAGATTGTATCTAGTATGTTTCCAAACATTGTGGACAGTTATATATCGATTACTCCTTATCACATATTTAGCATAAACGCCTCGAAGTATTTCAATCAACCAATAATGTTGACTTATTTTTATCACCTTCAGAATATTTGTTTTGCAAAAATTGATTACTTTTGATGAAGCTTGTTGCTAATGAAATCCGTCGGATATCCTACAGATATCCGATGGAAAAACAATAACTAACCCAGCTAATGCCGTATACGGACCCATAAAGTCGTAGGTCTACATGAGAGTCAAGTGGTGAGGTTTTTTCACCTGAAACTCAAACATGTCATATGCACCTCTCCGAAATATTAATCATTATTCCGAGTATCTCAATTGAACGGGAATATCACATTTTACACGAATATTTGGACATGAAAAAATTATCTGCGAGATGTGTGCCGCGATTGCTCGCACTTGACCATAAGCGCAATAGTGTGCCACTTGGAAAAACTACAAAATGAAGTTTGAAGTTGTTATGAACAGTCGTGAAATACATTATCCGGACAATCCAAAGCAAGGTGGAAACGATAATTTAGTATACTGACAATACCAAGATGCATTCCACCAGAAGACTGCATTCCAGAGATAAAGTTAGTGTACACAAAACCATTGAAACAAATCCTGTTTTGCCAGATCTACAAATCCTTTGTAGTTTTGATAACATCTTCCAGAAGGTTCATTTCATCAATTCACTCCAAATTCCAGTCAGATTAGTTGAAACGACTCAGTTTCATGAAAAAATCAAAATAGATTACGAAAGTTATCAACATCAATGCCACCTACTCTCAAACTCCGGCATTTTTTGGATGAGTGTTTAATGGAATTTAGATACAAAGATGTTTTCTCTGTTTACAGTTTGCAATTCTGGAGTTCAATGTGCGAGTACATGCAATTGCAACAGCAATTCAACAACTGGGTCATCTTCTACAACAGTTGAAGAAATGGGAACAATAGAAATAAGTACAGATGGACTATCAAAAGGAGTTCCTCTAATTGAACTTGTTCCAGATATTTTTCGTGAGTCCAAAACGGAGAACAATACTATACAAGATACAATCGTATCTTCAGTTGTAAAAAATAATGGAACTGTATCAAAAAAAGATAATTCAACAGAATTTCCATTTGACTTTGAAAAAAACACTACGGCTATAAAGAAACCTCTCCTTCCTCAAATATTTTTTGGTGTCAACATCACCAAGCAATCCAATGCAGAATCAGTTTTGGAGACTCCCTCAACACATGAAACTACGACAAACCCATCTGTCATTGGGAAAAGCAATTCCAATGACCATAACAAGGGTTTCTTCATTCCCGTAGAAATAAAATACGATCAGATGGAAAATTTCCAGCGCCAAACCAAATCCATTCATACAACTCCATATGAATCCAATGAAGATCATCTTTTGGGCCAAAAAGTGGGATTCACAAAAAGGCATATATCCTCTCATACATCGTCTCCATTTGATTTGTTGACACTTGTTGGAATTGGTGGTTCTATTGCAGTCATTTTGATTGTCGCTATAATGACTATTAACTTTATGAGGAAAAGAATGAGGAATAACAAGGGCACAGCTGCAGTTTCTTTCATAGCCACTAGTATTTTTCATCAACCCTTACCAGGTGAGTGATTGTATATTTCAGTAGTAAATACATCAATTTTGAACTTGATTTTAATTTTGCTATTGATAATTATTCAGTTTGAGTTTTTTCAACTTATACAACTCACCAAAACACGTTTTCAAACTAATACCATTTATTTCAACAACTGTCAAAACTGCTACAAAACATGAAAACAGAAAATGTGTATATAGGTAGTAAGTTTTTAGATTCCCAAGACCTATTATATTATAGTCCATCATATTTGAGGAAGTTTCGTAGCAATTTTTGAAAATATCGCAATTTAAATTCTCTTGAAACATAAAAGATAATTTTGTTTCATTACTAAATACTCACTCTTTATAAAAAAATTGTTTTGTTTCCTTCCGCCATCTATCCACGAGAGTCTCAAACGTGCAATGAATACAAGTAAATAATATAGCGATCTGAATTATTCATAAACTGTTTTTATGTCATACAGTTCAACGATTAGGAAGTAGATGCCGCATTAAACTAGTTTATGTTTTTGTATGTAGGTGAGTAATTTAGATTAGATAACATTTGTCTGACTTCATTTATAATATATGGCTTGGAAATATCCAATCAATACTAAAATCTGTGTATAAAAATACTAATATGAAATGTTAGATAAGCAGATATATTGGACCTTTGATATTATTATCACAACCAAAATTGACATCGACTCCGTGGCGCAACGGTAGCGCGTCTGACTCCAGATCAGAAGGTTGCGTGTTCAAATCACGTCGGGGTCAAATTTTTTTATTTCATATATAATACCTATCAAAATTCACTCTATCGAAAAATTTTAATTTTTAAAGAATCCAATTTTCAGATACACCAACTACAGAAAATCCGCTCTATTTGACTCCAATTCGATATCACACCGAAGTAATAGAGACACCACCATTTGAAACTCGAATTTTGTATAACTTGAAGATGCCAAATCGTCCCATGAGCGGTGAGTTTTGTTACTTAGAACTTATCCTTTAATAAACAAATATGAAGAGTATTTGATGATCCTATCGGTCATTTTCCAGAAATAGATATTTATGATATGAGTGTTAAAAAAGTAAGGTTTTATTTTGTGAGTGAAAAAGTTTAACGAACAAAATCTCACTTTTAAAATAAATATCATACAATGTTTTTTGTACAACTGTCCTGTTTTTATAATAAAATAGATAAATTCAATATTTCTATTGACATCTGTTTCTGACATCTCTTGTCAGTTAACTATTTTTTTGTTATCGCATTTGCTGTGAAGTGGCCGTGTCAGGTGACGCCGAATCATCTGGTTACCAACAAACAGTGTTGTTTGCAACTCATTTATTTAAAGTCACATTTGAAGTTCTTGCTGTTGTTTAATCTACATGATACATTTGTAACAGAATTTAATTGTAACTATATCTATTGTTCACAATAAAACTTCCTTGAAAATTGAATAATAATGTTTTATTCATTGCTATTCGGTCGAAAAAAATCGTGTTAAAAATACTTTTGATGACAGTTGTACAAAAAAATATAGATAATACGCGTAAATAGAAAACAATCATCTTAAAAAAATATAAAAATAGAAATTCTCCCTAGAATTAATTTCCCTGATCTATTTTCACTCCACACAATTTCTTTCAAATATAGCCTTAAAAGAAACAATTCATTTATTATTCCAAACAGTAGGAAAAATATTAGCATCATTCAAATGTACGTTAAGAAAATAATGAATGGACGTATGCTGGAACTATAATGTATTTAAATTTATGTGTGTATTTTCGTGAAAAAGTTGTGAGAAAACGTTATCTAATGCCCGATGCACAGCAAGCTATGCTTGCTTTGACTCATGAAAAACATCATATTTCAATAACGCAACTTCCGTATAGTATCAGCACATAATCTGTAGCGCATCGGATATAAATTATTGATGTGTCTGTTAGTAACATATTTCTGTATTTTTGTATTCAGCACTATTAACGATTCCATTCTACTGAATGTTCTGCATATTTTTTGTTCTATCAGATTGCCGGGAGTACATGTACGACCATCCACCTTCAACTGGAAGCTATAGAGCAGCTTCTGTGATTGAACCAAGTGAAGTAGCTAGATCAACGTTTTCCGAAGAACCTATCTATGATGAAATTAAATATCGAGAAGATATCGGGCACATTTACGAAGAGGAGTATCAGAACCCGAAACCGTTGTCGATTTATATCAACACTATGGAAAGAACAAAACTTTGATAAAAAATAATGTAAATTTTTTTTTTATTTTCTTTTAAGACATAACACCTGTGCCTGTGAGAAAGTAGCGATTCACATTGAATTTGGATCGCTGGAGATTAAATTCAATTGGAAAAACATTCTCAGGAAGTGTATTCCACATAAACGCAGTTCACCAGATGAAAAGGTTTTTAAACAGTGCAGTTCGAGGTGTACTGAGTTCAACCTCTGAACGATGAGCATCCACAGTTCGTCGCGTATTTCTGATATGTACCGCTCTTGAACACTTCCCATGAAAGTATCTATAGAAAAGAGACAAATCTCCAACCTTTCTTCGATGTTGCAGGCTATCAAGGTTGCACGTGATGTTTGCGTCTCCAATAGGGAATGTTCCTCCTGACGAAAATCAAGTAATTTTCATAAAAGAGCTCTGAAACAATGCATTTTCAACATATCATTTCAAGTTTTTTCTTTATAAACTTATTACACATCCTTAAAAAAGAGGAATGAAATAATGCATTCAACATTAAAGGGTTTCATTTCTATTTCCCATTTGGCAACATAGGTTATAGCTAATAAAGGACAATAAATCTGTTACCTGTATGAGAACAAAGATGACATATTTCAGAGGCGTGCTTTTCTGTTTACTTATGTTCCGAGTTCCAAGACATTTTGTGACATATGACATTTTGTGCACCTAACATATCTTCCTCTATATATATAACAAAAC
>WOGP01011022.1:0-10096 GCA_015342065.1 Leptinotarsa undecemlineata
AACTAAACATTATTACTAATTCTATAGTACTCTTTCAATTTAATGATCTATAATATGCTTTTAGTATTGTAATGACTTATATTTTACTATTGTTATAATTTTATCATGTTTTACAAATTTTACTGCATCAATTTTATCTATGTTGAAAATTTGCAACCTACGTTGTATTTCATAATTTTAATTTAAAATACTTAAGGAATAAAATAACTATTAATAAACCACCCTCACCGCGGACAGCCAATGGCTTTGCGGTTTCTCACCTTGTTTATTCGTTTTACATAGTTTATAAGATATAATATTGAATTTTATCCAAATAAACTTTATTATTATTATTATTATTATTATCTTCATTTGTAATTTCAGAGATTTCAAATCATATCATTTAGCATTTACCAGCATTTTAGAGACAATGACAGTCCAATCATCTAACAACAAATATTGGCAATTTGAATTATTTTGGAACAATTATCTGTAGAAAGTCGGTCAGCATCATATAACCTTTCATATTCCATGAATAATATTACCTACTTCACAGTTTCTGGAAGTTTCTGGAAAAGAAAACCCATCCGTATAAATTCATAGCTGTTCCTCCAAGTTCTTCAAATTGGATAAGGAGAATTATTGACTTGCATAATTCAAGTCGTATTTCATTCCTTTCGAAATTCAGTAATATCCATTAGTTAGAGGGACCTTCTGTCATCATAAACAGCTGATAATAGTTAAATTGTGGCGGTAACAACTTTCGAAAGAGATTAGTTACGTTTTTATCATTTTACAAAAATGTTACACAAAGAAGTGTAATTCACGCCAAAAAATTGGGTATTTTTTCAAATTTATTCAAAAAGATACTGATGAAGAATTGAAGACAAATGTTTTTGATGAAACAGGTGAATTGATAATTTTCCATGTGAGTGACATTTTGTATCAATATTTTTTCATATTTTACGGTGTGTAGCATTGCTATAGTTCAAAAAGTGATTGTATTTTCTATGAACATACACATCTCTGAAATGAGTGTATATTGAAGGTACTCAGTTTCCTGAAAAATATTTCTTTTTCAACTCAAGCGAAAGAGTAGAAGTATCCTTTGGTAACATGAAGATGCAATTTTATGCAAGAAACATGTATGTCAGTAATACTTCATAATGAGAGTTTCACTAAATAGTTCATGCAACACGTGTTTTTCTATACAACAGTTCTTTCGCTTTGAGAACTATTTAGTGAAAATCTCGAAATATAGTCTAACCTATCTACGTCCAAGTTTTTCTTCATCTCCTGAAGACGCCAACTCGGTTTGGTGAAACTCGCCTCGAGTAGAGTTTTTTTCAAGGACAAAATACAATCACTACAGAAAAACACTTAAGGCGCTCTCAGAGCAGTGTCTGTGCGAAAGTAGCGATTCGCATTGGATTTTCATCGCTGGAAATTGAATCCATTTGGAAAAACGTTCTCAGGAAGTTTATTCCACATTAACGCAGTTCTACAGATGTAAGATTTCTCAAACAGTGAAGTTCAAGGTGTTCTGAATTGAGCCTCAAGACGATGGGCAGGCACAGTCTGTCGCGTATTTCTGATATGTACCGCTCTTGGTGGAATCGAATGTGCCAAGTCACTTGAACACCTCCCGTGAAAGTATTTATAGGAGAGAGACAGATATCCAACCTTTTTTCGATATCCAGGCTATCAGGCACGTGATGTTGGTGTCTCCAATCAGGCGGATGGCTGAATGGAATCCAGCAACACCAGGGTGTTTGGGCGCACAGCTCCATACATGAAAACAATACTCCAAAGAAGGTCTAATCTAACCTTTATAAAGCATCAAAAATTGCTGAGATGTGTACAGTTTTATGGCTCGGAACAGTGTTTCAAGCTTTTGAAAAACAGCCAATTGACAATGGAAAAGGAAACCTAAGGGGCTTTAGCTTTCTTGAATGTTTTTGTGAGCAGACCTGAAGACGGAACATTGGACCACCGAGTGTACAGAAAACCAACGCACACAGACAAATACCTCAACAAAAACTCGAACCACCAGTCACAACAGAATAGAGGGACAATTGAAACATTGGTTGAGAGAGCACAACAAATCTGTGATATTGAGGGTCTACCTGAAGAACTGCATCACCAGTAATGGCTGCAGCAAAAGAGATTTCGAGCGGGCCATACGACCCATACGAGAGAACACCGAAGCAACCCCAGCTAGGCCCTATGTCAAAAATTTCACAGACCGGATTGATGGAATCTTTGTGAAATTGAACGCTAGAGAACCTCTAGATACGCCAGAGGTATACCGGATTCCGTGTTGCTGCGGGTCGGTCTACATCGGAACTACGAAATAAGGTATAAGGACCCGTCTCTCCAAACACAAGAGAAACTGTCGCCTCCGACAAACTGACAAGGCGGCTGTGGCTCTCAACAAAGAAGGTATCCACATTTTCTCATTCGAAGACATAGTAATAATCAACAGTATCCAAAATTACTACCCAAAAATATATGTCGAGGCAATAGAGATTCAAAAGCATAGGGATAATTTCAATAGAAAAGAAGAGACAATGAATAATAATAAAAGTTGGCTACCTGTCCTTAGAGGTACACGAACACGAACAGCTAATACACTTAAGAACGATATAAATACAGAGCCCAGTACGGAAATAGTAATTGATGCATTGGATACAACAGGAACAAGAAAGAGAGCAACATCTCGGTCACTGCGACCGTTACCACCTTTAAAATATCTACCGCAGCAGTAAACGAAACGTCTGGCATAAAGCCCTGCAGATCACGGTCAGAAAACCCAAAAAAATTGTACCAACTCATCAAATGGATATTCGGTGCTTTATGTAATAATGATAGAAATGAATCATATGAATCAAACTCCTTGAGTCGTCATGAATTTGAATTCACCGAACCCCTTTCTTTTTTCGTGAATGAGATTCACCCATATTTCCCGCATTCGTCGATAATGCCTGTGCCTGATTCGACGATGAATCAAAGGTGATAACTCCAAAGCGAAAACCTATTCATCAGAATAATCAAAAAACCCGTTCCGAAAAGCCATCTAGCCCACTATGAATTCGTACAAATACTTAGGCAATGGACGATGTGCATCGCACGACTTCGTACGAACGGAATTCGCACGAATTCGTTTGCTTCGCAGTTCACAGCTTTCCGCTCTCAGTCAACGAAAGGTCTTATAAAGCAGACTTTCATAAAGCCACCGACATAATCTTTTCGTAACAGGGAGTAAAATTGAAATATGACCCGAATAGCTTTTCGAATACTGCAGATTTTTTGTTTCGATTTTACAGAAAACATTGGTGGTTACATTCATATTTCACTTGTTTTTAATTAAAACTACGAATTCTTTTCATGTACGAAAATCATTCATTTTCAACTCGCTTTAATGCCGATGTACGACGTATACTTACTATGAAATGTAATATACATCACAGGATATTTAATATTCCCTCTCCGATCTTTCAAGAAGGATGCAGATAATTGAGGTATTAGGGGTTTCTGTAAGCTTAAAAGAGAAATACGCCGTAATTGGCTGTTTTCAAATATAACCAGGCAGATTTGATTTCAACGAAAGTACAAAATGAAATCAAATTAATTCTTCCTTCTAACGATTGATTGTTCATAAATAATTCAAAATTGATCTGAATGAAAATGTGTATCTCCCCTTTTTTTATTTGGATTGAAAGAGGTGTATTTTTAGGAGAGATTGATTTTTGGGAAAGAAAGGTTTTGACTTTTTTCTTTTTAATCTTCATACAAAAAATTTGGCGGAAGCTTCCGAAGAAAAAAAAGTTGTTAATTTCAAAATAAACTCTTCACAAAGATGTGTAGATCATGCAAAGAAGTAACTTTCAAATACAAACTGGAAGATGACAGTTAATGAAATGAAATCACTATAGATTCATATAACTTACGATGATGCTGGAATAAGGAACCTAATCAGAGTAGCAGTGCTGCTTTTATCGAATAGTTATTCGAGTCATGTACATAATAAGCACATGTTATGTCAAATGAGCCGCTTGTCTCAGCTTCGCACATCATATATGCCTACATCTTTTTTGTCATATTGTTGCATCCGTTTACTATTGATAATAATCACTTTTGAAAAAATGCCCTCAAAAATAATACGTTCACAACTATCAAATTTAATTTCAAAATTGGTAAGTACCTGAAGACAATACAAATAAAATGCGTATCTCAATCTTCAATGTGATTCAGTACGAGAAATAAAATCAACGCAACTGCATTTTTTATTCATCACGCTTATGCACTGGTGTGTGAGGTCACTTGAATATACTGGTTTTTTCAAGGACAGAACACAAGCACTACGGGAAAATCCTTAAGGGGCTCTAAGATCGGTGCCTGTGCGAAAGTAGCGATTTACATTTGATTTGAATCGTTGGAGATTAAATTTATTTGGAAAAATGTTCCCAGGAAGTATATTCCATACACACGCAGTTCTTCAAATGAAAGAGTTCTTGAGTAGTGAAAGTGTACTGAGTTGAGCATCTAAACGATGAGCAGCTACAATCCGTCGCCTTTTCTGATTTTTGTAACAGAGTACTGCAGGTTCGTCCTATATGGACAGTTTTAAACTAATGCAAGTTTCGGAGACATTTATCTTCTTAAAGAAAATCGAAGCCTGGATTTTCGTGGCATTGAATTGAACCTGGTTACTCCTACTCCAATTCGAAATCACCTCTATCCTTATTAAGATATGCAAACTCTTTCTGCCAGTGCAGATCTGCATCTGCAGCCGATGTCCTGGAACTCTAATAGAATGACGAGACAAGTGTGGTGTCATCAGCAAAGCAATATATTGAATTCTTGGTGTTTTCCAATAAGTCGTGTTGGAGACGAAGTAGTTCCGTGTAAACACAACATTGATGGTAAAAGTATTGTGTCACATAATTTTCATTATTTTGCGATAACTCCCAACATATTAATTCAAAGTATATGGTGAGAAGGGCAATTACACTTTGCAGTGAATTATAAGTAACGTAGTCAGTTACATAAAGATGAATATCGTATTCGTCTAAATAAATTGCCAAGTACCCACCATATATTTGCAGAAAACACAGTTTCTTGTCCTATCTGAGTTTATCTCATTTTCATGCCATACTAAATTATCCCAAACGCCTCATTTTGATAACTGACATTTAATGAATCAAGTAATTGAAGCATTCTACGTTGTGTTACTTTCTACTTCAACGTAGTTTACAGTTTTTGCTCAAATTCAGTGTTCCGTTGATAAAAATGCTGTATAAACGCATTAAAATTATAATTGATGCTGCTATATTTGTCCAATCGAAAAGAATACTTTTTAGAGTTTGTTATGCCGAAATAAACGAGATCTTCATTGAATTCAACAAGCATTATTTAGGTTTATTGGTATTGTCTTCAGACGAAAATAATAATTTGAATTCTGAAGATAATTTCATACCTGCTTTCAATAAATCATTTTATAACCCCTGCGCTATTTATGTTGATCTTTTCTAAGCCCAACTGAACCAAAACCTGCAAAACAAAGAAACATTAATGCTGCCGCATCGAGTGATCCGCATGCTAAGCTACCACAAATGGAACTTATCAGATTCAGCTAGTTGAAGTGGTTTTGGCATTCTAATAACAATCTCAGAGATGTTGAAGAAATTATCTCATTCCTTTTCTGCGTGTGTACCCCTAAGTTCTGGTTCAGATCATACCAATGACTACCGATAATTATCAATAAGCATATTCTACTTTTCTCAAACGCAACAGTGATTTCAGGGCTCAAGCCAATGTTTATTGTTTATTGTTCAAAAATCGAATATCATCCCTGACTGCACTGCGTGGACGCAAGTACCTTACGGAACTGAAGAATAAACATTCACCGCCGGAAATGAAATTGGTTATCAGTGCCGTGGTCTAATGGAGAGATTAACTATTAACGTTTTGCTCATAACTAAAATGCGCATCTTCATCGGCGGTTGGCAGCAATGCGATGTGATCTACTGATGTCTACTTCTATTCATTAATGAAACCCTATGTATGTTCGTCATCTTGATTTCATTCAGGCTGGTGCCTAGCTCCCTTGCCCTTTAGAATTACTTTTGTCAGAGAGACAAATGGGTAATAACTAATTTGTGATGGCGGCATGAATGTCCTCAGTACCGCCCTTCGCGGTGTACCCCTACCTGGCTGGGGAGATGGATGAAGATATTCATCTATTAACGGAGGACATGTTGGCCTTATTAGCTTCCCCGACTAACGGATTATCGTGAGTGTCCGCACAATTGAAAACTCGCCGATCCCTCGACTGAATGGAATTGAAACCTTATGCTAGTGTGTCAACGATATTTATAGATAAAGAATGGATGAGAAAGTGACTCGGGTATTGTCGGGTTTGATCGGTCATCATCGGAGAGCTGGATACCATATTTTATTGATCTTCATGATACCTTTTTTTTATCGAAGTTGTTTCTGTTATCATAAATATATATGACTTTATGGTTCAAACACGTGTAAATCTAGCGGATGGTGTGGAGCACGTCTGTTTTTTTTTCAATTTGTGTCACGTACCTATCTTCGAAGAAACATACGTAATCCACACCACCAGCGATTATTACACGTGTCTGGAACATGAAGCCATTGAGATTTATCGACCACGAAACAATTCAATAGGAAACAAGAAATCACGATATTTTATTGGGTGCGATATTTTGATGAGTTTCCCCGAACTATTGGCAAACCTACGAAACCTGCAGTTCTTCACATTGTTTCCGGATATGTTTGTTTCTGGTAGTAACCGTTAATAGTTATCCCGCTAATGCGTTCTTCTGGAGCACTTTTGATGAAGTTCCGCTACATGAAACAATAGAACGGTATTCTGAATCGAAAGTATTTCGAAAAATATGTCAATATCAGCCGATGATCAAATATTTTTCGAGAAACGAACGTTACCAGAATTTCCTGAAAGCAAGGCTATGGCAGTACAATGCTTTTTGTCAGTACGGTGTCGCTTTTCGAAAAAACGCATGCTAATGATGAGTTTGGTGAGGTGATTGTAGATTACTTTAATCTGGGATACAAGCAACCATTTTCCAAATTGACATTCTTGCGTCGAGTCTGCATTTACCGCACCATCGCATCGGGTAGTAATCCCTGAAGTACAGAACTTTGCGTAGCTTTTAATGTATTCCCAAAATTGCCTCATCATAAACAAAAACTTCGAACTGACATCAGTATAGTATTGTCAATTTGTATTTCCATCAAAACTGTTTTCTGTTTCTGTTCTCGAATCTACTACTAATCTACTCTGTTCTCTAATCTACTACTCTGTTCTCTCGCTAACCAGCTCTCGACCCCCCTACGAACGACATATCTCAGAAGTAGAAACTTTTGCGAGATAAGGATTACCGAGGTCTTACCTTTCAACTTGTGACTCTTTGCACGGACATTTTTTCACACAATATTTTCCAAATAAACACAATGAATTGATTCCATACCAATATAAATACCACTTCTTAATTTGCCGCTTCTCTCTGAAGAAAAAAAATTTTATATTTCAATTCGATTGTACACTATATCTAGCCCTCCGTTGTGCAAAGTTGGACATGAGGATATTTGTATAGGGTCTTCATAATTATCGGAATCAATACTAGAGAAGTTGCTGAGGATGTCGGCATATCGGTTGGCTCTACCATGCTTTTTTGTTTAAATTTGAGGTATGAAGCGTGTGACAGTGAAGTTCGTTTTAAAATTGTTGAATTTTGGCGAAAAAACTATCGCCTGAGCATCGCTCACGAATTATTGAATAACGTCAACGGCCATCCACATTCGCTTGAAAGGGTGATAACTCGGGACGAATCATATGTATATGGTTATGACATCGAAACCAAAGTCCAATCGTCTAAATGGAAGTAACCAGAATAGTCAGGACCAAAAAAAGCATGACAAGTTATATCAAATGTCAAGGTTTGGTTCACTGTTTCCTTGGTTTACCGTGGCGTAGTGTATTAGAAGTTCTTACCACATGATCGTACGGTCAATAGGGAGTACCATCTAGAAGGTATGCGCCACTTGCGAGAAATAATACGAAGAAAACATCTGGTATTGTGGAAAAACAATTCATGGCTGTTGCCCTACGAGTATTTCGGAAAATAGGTCGATTCCGACGATAATCAAATATGTTGGGAGGAGTTTCACCGATAAAACATAATTATACCCGTTTCGCGAAACGAACATTTCCTGAAAGCAAGACGATGGCAGTATGGTTTTGGTCAGTGAGCCCCTTTTTTTGTTAAAACTCAATCCCTATGCTGGGTTTTGTAAGATAATTGTGAAATACTCAGATCTGGAATATAAGTCACCAGTTTCCAAATTGACATTCTTGCGTTAAGTGTTTACTTACCGCACCATCGTGTAGTAAGCCCTGAGTGTCAGAGTACTGAACTTTACGTAGTTCTCAATGCATTCGCAAAATTAACAAATAATATCAGACAGAAAATCCAAACTGACATCAACACAGTATTATCAATATTTTTTCATCAAACATGTTCTCTGTTTTTGTTTTCTTAAAATCTGTTTCCGCTAACCAGCTGTCTTTCCCTTCGAACTTATTTTTTCAAATGAGATATCAATAGATATTTATTGAATACAATATTTCTCAATGAGACACCCTGTATAATCCCGTATATTTCAATAGACTTGTGATGCACTGTTTGGAACCTTTGGTGTAGTGATGAATATTTCTGGAGTTTTTTCCAACACCAAACCGTTATTTCAACTTCTCGACAGGTGTTTCGATCACCAAGTGATCATCCTCAAGAGGAAGATCAAAGTAATCATACTTGCAAAACTATCCTTATTTATACCATAGTATACATTTCATATAGCTTATAATATTTCAATTATTTAATTTACCTGACTATTACATAAGGACACATTGTACAATTATTCAAGACAATTAGATAAGGCAAATTGTAATATTAATTTAAGACACTCAAAATGCAGGTACGTAGCACAGGTATCTATGGTATAAATAAGGATAGCTTTGTAAGTATGATTAGTTTGATCTTCCTCTTGAAGATGATCACTAGGTGATCGAAACAAGTGTCGAGGTATTAAAATAACGGTTTGGTGTTGGTAAAAAACTCAAGTATATTAATTTATTTCAATAGAGCTTAAAATTATCTTTTCAAAAATGTAACACACTCTATGTTTTGCTAAAGTTATGTAAAAAATGCTTTGTAAATGTTTTCATGGAAACAAGAAATTTTTGACAGGAAAAAAGCAACTTTTCGAAAATGCACATGCTGTAACTGAGAAACGATGATAGATATCGATATGCGGTTTTCACCTCTGACTTTCACCATTGACTATATCTGCACAAATTTGGAAAACAGAATAGTAGCTGTAAGACTATTCCCGCAGCCCTTTCAGACCATGAAGCTCTCATCTTCGAAATGTCACTCCAAACAGTGAATAAAAGGAGTAAATATAGATACGGATGAATATACCTATAGCAAGGCGAACTACGAATCATTTAGAAACCTATGTAATACAACACCACGGGCAACTGTTTTGAACTTAGATGATTCCGTTATAAGGTTTCATAACTACCTAACAGATATATTGGACAAATGTTTTCCAATAAGAAAGATCAAAATCAAAAATAAATAAAAAAACCCTGTATAACCCAAGGTATAAAAAATCGGCAATAAACTTGAGATCACTGCATATATTAAAAAATTCATAACTGATGAAATTTTCATATCATATTTCAATACATACAGAACAATTTATAGAAAACTAACAAAGCTTGCCAAACAACGATATTTTGGAGATAAATTATACATGGCTGAAAATAAAGCAAAAGATAACTGGGCTATAATAAATAAATTACGTGGAAAAGGTGATATATTGCCTACTAATGTGGATATAGGTCCTAATGTGTTAAACAACTTCTACTGTACGATAGCACAAAAAATAACATCAAAATTACAACCGACAATCCATCCAACTGAGTTTATAAAAAATATAAATATTCCAGATAACTTTCACCTATTTGATACAGACATATACGAACTGAAGCAAACTA
>WOGP01011023.1:0-10096 GCA_015342065.1 Leptinotarsa undecemlineata
AAATGGTGTTGATTGTAATGGATTTTAAATAATTTAATTATTCGATGTAATTTTCACATTTTTACTTTCTGTTGTAACTGTTTTATGTGACGTATGTATAAACACTTTTGTGTAACAACATGAATAAAGTATCTATCTATCTATCTATCTATCTACATCAACTAGGGTTCCCTTAGAACTTTCGACCAATCACTGTCTTCAGCTTGATAGAAAAGCTGACTGAGTTTGTCGTCCTAAAAAGAAGAGATTGCGTCCTGCAAAATCTAGACAGACAGTAGAAGTTTGAAATATTCTGCTAACAATTCGGCTTCAGAAGGACCTCTTCATCAAGCTCCAAACTAATGTCTTCATTTCGAAGCTGGACTGTCCTTGTTCGATATTTCTGAGGCTATTGACTGTGAGTAGCACAAAGTTTTTTGTAGAAACCCGTCCACTATCACTTGCGTGTTAACCTAGAGTTGATTCAGTATTTCACGAAAGATTCTAACTTTCAGTTCAAAGTTGAAGGGTCACTTTCGGTTTCTAGAAACATATTTTCTTGTTTTTTTCAGTGAACTGTTCTGTCAGCGCTGACGTATATTCTGAACGCAAGTAATATCCCACAATTTGAACAAGTGAAGGTCTCACTTTATGCTTACGACATGGAATGGCTCCTCACCCATGTCTCGCTAGTACAGCATGGGCTATTAGGAAAATTTTGTATGTGGGTTGCAACTAAGGCTCCGTTAAATATAGCAGGTCAAGTCCTGGTTGACGAGGTTTCAAACTTGCTTGCCCACACTCTAGAAAGCTTTTCCTATCACCTTATTTCAGTGGTACTTCAAGAAAGTTCCAGCTGAAAATTATTGCAAGTGTAAAAATAATTTTTCTCGAAGACTCAAGGCTAAAGACACCTAAATGCATGTATGATTCCACCATTCGATCAAGTGAAGGTCTAACTTTATGCTAACGACGTGACTTTGCTTGCCAACAATGTCTCACTAGTGAAGCTTGGGCTTTCAGAAAATTTTTGTGGATGGGTTTCAACCGAGGGTCCCGTCAATGTAGCAAGTCGAATCCTAGTTAGTTGAACAGGTTTTAAGTCACTCCCAGAATTAAAATTGCAGCCAAATATAAAAAAACAAATTTAAGGCACAGAGAAGTCATATGTAAAATAAAAAACTGATAGATTTGTTTCTTTGATTGTTTGAAGGTGACCGACAATGTTTCATGATAAATTTCATTAATTCGGACCTCCATTGTCTGATATTATATAAAATGAATTGAAATTCCTGAAAGAACTGAAAAAGACGAATTAAAAATGAATACTTAAAACAACAATTATATCAAGAAAAAAAACCTGAGATGAAATAAATTACAAGAACAATTGAACAAAAAAAAAAAATAAAAACAAAATGGAGATTCCAAGTTAAGTTACTTCACGTTTTGATTATTAATATCCACAATCGTCTTCGGGTGATGACTGAAGTGATTCCTCCGAGAAAAGACTATTTATTAATCATTCGAGTACTTTCACTTATATCCGCTTTCCTTTTTACGCTCAACTGGTTTGTGGGAGATGACCGTTTGGGGGAGTTGGCCATTTTTCGCTTGATGATGGGTTGCCATATGTTGCGTATCTCTATGCTAGCTTGGCTGAATACGACGTGGGACAAAATATATGCGGCTTTTTTGAATTTCCTTCTGAAACAATGTTCCTCTCTGTGTATGATCTCAAAATTGGGACCACTCGATGTTATGTTGATGGCTCCAAACATGCTCTGCTATTCCTGATTTGCTGGTTACCCCTCGCTATGTCTGTTTCTTGTGCTCGGCAAAGCGAGCATTCAATGTCCTCTTAGTTTCACCGATCTAGGATTTTCCACACTCACAAGGTATCTGGTAAATGTAATTCTTGGAATTGCAGTCCGCGTTTGGTGGCCTGGTTTTCGTGAGGCTGATACGAATAGTGATGTTCGACTTGAAAGTGCAAGCACTGGTTGTGACGGCTTCTCTTCGTTGCGTCGCTCTTGCTGTCTTTTAGCCAAAGTCTGTTCTACCATCGCTTTGGAGTAGCCATTCCATTGAAGATCATTTTTGATGATGCTTAGTTCCTTTTTGAGACTTACCTTCGTATTACAGAGCCCGAAAGCACGATCTACTAGAGTCTTGATGATTCCTCTCTTAGTTAATTGATGGTAGTTTGAATTGCGATTCAGATATTGTCCTGTGTGAGTGGGTTTTTGGTATGCAGATGTTTACCACTTAGGAAGGTAGGTCTGAAGTGAGTGGGTCTATTCGACCGTCCACCGCAACCCACAAGGGTTTATTGTGGCTTACACCTATTAACACTCGGCCAAATAAACCCAGCCCAAAGTATATGCCCTGCTGTTTCATCATTTTCCAGACAAAGGCGACACACACTGTCTTCCGACAGTCCAAGTCTCTGCAAGTGATGATTCAAATGGCAGTGACCTGTAAGAAGGCCTGTTAGAAATCGTAGTTCTTCCCTACTGTATTCCAACAACTGTTTGGAATCAAGCTTCGAAGGGTGAATAAACGCATTGGAATGAACCAATCCTGGAAGATTGTGCCAGAAGTCCATAAATCTTCTTGCCATTCAGGTGTTCACTGTTTGTTTGGCAAAGCCCAAAGCGATGCAAATTACAGGTTCTGGTTCTTTCCAGGCCTGTATGGCCAGGAATCTAGACCAGAGGCAATCTGTTGAGTATTCCTATCGAGGAGAGTCATTTTTGGCAGTTTTCTACCAATTTAGACGTTGCTTGGTAGGAGCCAAGACCTTCCAACGCCGCCTGACTGTCCGAGAATACTTTCATTGACTTGTGTGTGAGATTGGAATTATCTAGTCTCTCCGCACACAATTCAATAGCGTGAATTTCCGCTTGAAATTCAGTCGAATAATTTCCTAGGCAGGTATCTCTGTCATGGGTCCGCGACTGAAAACACCTTCACCAAAACCGGTAGGTGTTTCAAATCTACCTGTGAAACAACAACTATCTGCTCTTAATATTTCCTTCTTCCAGAGGATCTAGTCCTTTACTCGGAAATAGTACTTTATAAGGCACTTTGTAGTTGACAGTTGAAGGTATGAAGTCAGAGGTCATTTGCAGAATGCTGTAACTTCCAATGTCAACCAACAGTCTGTTGCACTCTGCATTGAATTGATTTGTGCAATTGGCAGTGTGCACACGTCTGTATGCAGTCCATCTAGCCTCTCTCTCTCCAGAAAAATGAGGAGAGGAGGATCTAAAAGGATCTCCATGGCCGCTGACGGTGTGGCACTGATGACACCATTGATAGCCAGACAAGCCTGTCTTTGTAAGCCAGAGAGCTTCACTTGGACCGTTTCCTGTAAAGCCTTCGGCCACCAAGTAATTGCACCATAAGTGATCATTTGTCTGACAATCATCACATAAAGTCAATGGATTTGTTTGAGACCTAAACCCCAAGTCTTACCACAAATCCTTCGACATGTCCATAGATACAGTCTGGCTTTGTGTAAAACTTTTTCCAAGTGAGCGTTCCAGGTGAGTCTTCTATCAAGGACAATGCCAAGATATTTCACCTCCGTTCTAAATGGAATGACCTCACCATTGAGGGAAAGTGGCGTTAGATCATCCAATTTCCTTCTCTTGGTGTAGGGGATTAACACAGTTTTGTTTGGGTTGACAGAAATCTGCTCCCTCAGGCACCAACTGTACTGCACCAACTGTAATATCCTCCTTTGGAGGATATTACAAGCTACCCTTCTCGACGTGGACATTGCCAGGATGACAAGGTCATATGCATAAGCTTGCAGATCAACTTTTTTTCTGTCGAGGGCATCAATCAGACTATTCACCAGGAGCGACCTCAGAAGGGGAGATGGTACCCTACGTTGAGGGCAGCCCCTGGTGTCACTGAACCTGATAACCTCGTAGTTGCAGTTCTCTTTACTAGCATTGCATAGATCCAGCCAGTTATGGTCGATTCTATACCCTTCCTAGCCAGAGACAATATAGATTAAGGTAATGCACTGTCAAATGTTCCTTCAATATCAAGAAATGCAGCAACCGCAATCTCCTCGTTGTCAAGGGATTGGGAGATTTTCTCAACGAGGTTGTTTATTGCTGAATCTGTCGATTTGCCGGTTTGTTAAGCATACTGGTGGTTATTCAGGGGAATGCATATAACGCTACCCTCCTGATATGTCCGTCCAGTATCCTCTCAAGTCCTTTCAGCAGGAAAGACGTAAGGCTGATTGGTCGTACCGATTTGGGGTGTGGGTCTCTCTGGCCCAGTTTAGGTACATAAACCATCCTAGCTACTTCCCAGTTCACCAATGCGTCTAAGAATGGCAATTCGTTGTGGATTTCCTTCTCCATTGTGAAAGTGATGGATGGTCTTACGCTGTTGATGTGTTTCAGGAAGGTGTCTAGTCTACGTTCGTTTCTGTCGATAATTTCAGATGAACATTTATAACAGAAATATTTCATTTACAAACAAATTTATGCACTCTGTCGTTTTTTTTACGAAACATAATCTATACTATAATACATTCCTTTAATGGATATATCAAGGACATCGATCGAAGGACTAGGCGGTACAGGAAAAATACAAATAGCTCTTAAGTGAATAAAGTAGAAATGATATTAAAACGAACATACATCATGACGGGAGTATCATTAATGCAAATGCGTTCGTATAAAACAAAAAGATTTGCCGCATTATGTAAATTGAGCTCCGCCAACAGTTAGCTTGATTATTAGAGAAGTTCGAAAGAAAAACAAGAATAGCGAAGAGATTTATGGAAAACCATGCCGTTTTAGAGCGATTGTCATAAAGATAATTTTGTGCATTATAATAACATGTGCACGATATTAAAGGAGAACCGACGATGAAAAAATAATCAACGTTTTTTGTTACTTACTCTCAGTCGTCTGACATTTTGCCTACTATTGGGAAAAAATTCAGATTGTGTTTTTTCAATCCAGAATTTTCACTTCATTTGAGCAACGTAACGATAATAATAATATTTGTGAAGTTCTGGTTGGGGAACAGGATAAGTTTTTCTTAAAAATCAATTGTTTTGAATTCAATTAAATTCTTCGTCAGGGCTTAAAAAGAAAGATAATTTATTTAAATTTGAAACGTTGGCAAGAAAAAAACCGTTTTTTTTTCAAGGAAAAATTGATTCTGTTACCCAAACAACCTTTCTCCAGAAAAATTATTGGATCACTGAGCTAGTTTACTGAATAATAACAATAATAATGATACTCGAGAGTATAACTGTGGCACCTCCGGAAACCGGAGGCACAAGGTCTTCCATTTGTTTTATATGGACGATCTTAAACTTTATGCCTCTGGAGAGAAGGATCTCCGTTAGCCCTTCAGGGTGGTGAAAGAGTACACGCATGCTATCGGTATGAAATTCGGGATGGGCAAACGTGCAATGGTCTATCTCAAAAGAGGACGATGCGAGACTACGGAGAGGATGTGCAGCTCGTAGATGGAAACATCCTACATCATTTGGATGCTGGAGAGACGTACACTTACCTGGGGTTGAAACAACATCATCCACAAGAGGTAGCAGCAGTGAAGAACTCTCTTCGCGGCAGGAATCAGTACAAACTTTGACATATCTGGTCATCGGAACTGTCGGGGAACAACAAAGTTGCTGCAACAAATATGTTTGCCGTTCCAATCTTACTCTACTCGTGTGGAGTAGTGAAGTGGACTCGGGAGGAGCTTTATCAACTCGACGTTAAGACCCGAGAAATGATGAGTCCCAAACGTCCATTCCACGGTTGTACTTCCCCCGACAACAGGAAGGCCGTGGACTTTTGGGTTTGGAGTGTGTACATGACAGATTGGTACTGGGTGTAGCATGTAAAATCATTAGGAGTTCAGATACCCTTATCTGTATGGTTCGCGACCATGTGAGATCTGGAATTAGATCATTCATCTTTAGGGCAGTTGCCCGATCAACTGATGAACTCGGTTTAGTTTTCGACATTGAACCAGATGGTCACAACTCTGTCACCGAGTTGGAACCCGTTCAGAAAAAAGCTCAGATAAAAGCCGCAGAGATCACCCCACTTCTGCGGAACCTCAAGGATAAACCAATGCATGGGGCTTTCTTCAATAACATTCAAGACATTGGCTTATCAAAGCGCCTGACTTTCACTTTCCTCAGGTAGAGTGCACTGAAGTCGGAATCTGAGGGGTTCATCATGGCTTGCCAGGATGGTGTCTCCAACACCATAATCAACCGCAGTCGCGTGATGGGTATAGAGATTCCTGATACAAGGTGCAGGGCCTGTCGCGAGGCGTTCGATACCCTAATGCACTTGCTATTAGCATGTCTAGCATATGCGGTCTCGGCCTAAAAAGTGCTATATTACCATCTACGGCACTTTTAGAGTATTGACGACACACCGATGTCGATCTGCACTCCGGGGGATATTGAATCCGTTGTGGGGAACGAGAAGTGCCGAATTTTTTGGAACTAATCGTTCCCCACCTTCAGGCTTATACGAGCTAATAAGCCTGATGTAGTCCTTCTCGACCACCAGAACAAGACGATATTTGTCGTGGAGTTTTCAGCTCCTGGCGAGTCGAATATCGTCGGAAAAGACGATGAAATATCAAGATTTTCTCTTCGAACTCCGCAGACTCTATCGAGACCACTCTGTCAACATGATTATTCTGATTATTGAAGTCCTTGGTGGAATGGTGCCATTTCTACTCTCGAATCTATTCGTAGACATCAGCAAATATTATTTTTGACCTTCGGCCTTATTGTTCACCTGCAAGAAAGTAAAGTTATTGCTTGTTTCCCATATTTATTTTGTCTCACCACCCAAGCTAGATA
Source organism: Leptinotarsa undecemlineata (assembly GCA_015342065.1). Taxonomy (NCBI): domain Eukaryota; kingdom Metazoa; phylum Arthropoda; class Insecta; order Coleoptera; family Chrysomelidae; genus Leptinotarsa; species Leptinotarsa undecemlineata. Next base: position 6,854 of record WOGP01011023.1, read on the forward strand.
CAAATTGCATCATCATATTGTCGCGAAACAAAACTGATTTTGAATTTCGCGAGCTACAGTGTAAGGATCGCCACTCAGAGTGAACATATAGAAAACACGGAAAATTGTTGATTTTACAGGACATTTCAGCTTGGTTTTGAAAACTAAGATGTGAAATATGGATTCCTAAGTGTCAGGATAATCTTTTGCAAGATTTATTGGTATTCGCCTGCCGCACTAAGGCAGAAATCTTAGCCGGACATATGCAGAAGGCTGTTATTCTTGGCTCACTGCTCTTGCTCGGGGCATATGATACTCGAACACAATGGTCACTTACCCCGCGGTGTGGGGAGTGGTTGAACATTTCTATAAATATTCTGAAATGACGAAAATTGATGCCGCGGTTTGTGTTAGTTATTGGTAAGAATAAGGAATAACTTCTTTGATCAATTACCCAAACACCAAACTAATATTTTTGCATTCGACGCACGTTTCGCCAACAAAGTTAGCATCCTGAGGATGCTAACTTTGTTGGCGAAACGCGCGTCCAGTGCAAAAATATAAGTTTGGTGTTTGGGTAATTGATCAAAGAAGTTATTCAACTTTCACACCAAAGGTTCCAATCCCATAGTCAAGAATAAGGAAATTGGAAACTCATAGACGATTGATTTGGATTGCTCCCCAGCAAAATTTGCATTTTGTCCTATTCAGCTCCCTAACTATTGATAAATCGGCATACGTCATACTCAAATTAATTTATTCATGCACATGTTAATGACAACATGAAATTGCAATCGTCCGGGCTTGTTCCACTTCAAAGTATGTATAATCGAAATTATTAGAACACTCTTGAAGGCCCTTTGTCACTCTTTTCTCAATTGCGAAGGTCCTGTATTATATTCAAATTACACGTAGGTATTGATTCGAACGAATGCTATGTGCAACCTTGGCATAGTCGGACTACGAAATTCTCGATGTCAATGACACTTGGTCGCGGATAAATGCAACGACTCAGGATCATATTCAGATATTATGGAGTATTCATGATACCGAAAACATTTTAAAAATAAAAATAATTGTTTCTACTTCTCAAACGTAACCACTGAACTGACAGGGTACTAAGAAATTTGTAATGTGGCAGAGAAATGCATATTTCTGAAAAATTCGTCAGGTTCACAGTATAGAAACGCCTAGTTTTCACGTCTCTTTCATGAACCCATCGATTTCAAAATTGAATATACAACTTATGTCGAACTTCATCGAAAGTTATGAGATTCGAAATGTGTTCAAGATCCCCGGTCCTAACCTTTTCAAATTATTTCAACACACCTGTTGCTGCAATCTAATGCACGAAAATATGTTTACGAAATATCAACAAAAAATGCGTGTTTACGTTGTGTTTTCTAATTTACACTGGAACGGATACACCTCAACTGAAACCATTTATGAATAATTTGTTTTTTGATATATTATCTGACCAACCTTGGCACCGAATATGAAGTGAGTAACAGTCAGCTATATTCTGGTCGTCGAAAGAAATGTATACACCGTGATCTTCAGAACATGCCACGAATTGATTTTTTAACAGTTACCTAATCGAAATTTCACTATAGTTAACCACATTGATTGATGTCCCAATCATATCACAGGGCAACGGAAAATTTCCCATCTTCTGAATTCCTGGGACTTTGCCAAGATTTTCAGCAAATGAAACGTGTAATTCAATAATTATATGAAAATAGCTGTTTCCAGAGGGTTTTTTTCAGTTTTTGTTTGAAAGTTACTTCATTGCCTTGACAAAGGATTTCATTTGGTCGATTTCTCTCAGTGCAGTTGAAAAATCACACTGTATATGGTATTTTGTTTGCCATATGAACTGATATGATGCAAGCTCTACCGCCAAGGCCGTAGCGAAAAGAAATACCAGCGAGGAGGGAATCGAAATTTTCCCAACCACACCAGCAAAATTCTCAACTTTCGAAAAAATTAAAGCCGAGGCATTAGTTACTATTATAATATATTAATTTTCTTTTTTAGCTATCCAGAGATTGGCAGAATGCTTATGCCCGTTAATGTATGCACAAACAAAATTAAATTTTGGTAATTATAAAAATAATAATAGGAATTATTCTACTTTGGACCGAAGCCCTTGGTCTTCCACCATATCCACCATGTAAAGGAATATTCAATACATAGGAAAGGAAACAACACTTCAAGAATATTGTGCTTATTGTTTTCTACTATATTTTATATTTTCACGACCCGAAATTTCCCAACTTTTTCAAGTCGAAAAAACAGCGAGGATACTGGACGGACATATCAGAAGGATAGCATTATATGCATCCCCACTGAATAACCACCAGTATGCTTATCAAACCGGCAAATCGACAGATTCGGCATTAAACAACCTCGTTGAGAAAATCTCCTAATCCCTTGACAACAAGGAGATTGCGGTTGCTGTATTTCTTGATATTGAAGGAGCATTTGACAATGCACTACCTAAATCTATAGGATTGTCTCTGGCTAGAAAGGATATAGAACCGACCATAACTGGCTGGATCTATGCCATGCTAGTTAATAGAACTGCAACTACGACTCTTCAAGGCGAGGATATCAGGTTCAGGGTCATCAGAGGCTGCCCTCACGGTGGGGTACTCTTTCCCCTTCTGTGGTCGCTCCTGGTGGATAGATGCCCTCGACAGAAAAAAAGTTGATCTGCAAGCTTATGCAGATGACCTTGTCATTCTGGCAAGGTCCACATCGGGGAGGGCAGCTTGTGATATCCTTCAAAGCGCGTTGGACGTTGTTCACAGTTGGTGCATGAGGGAGCAGCTGTCTGTCAACCCCAGCAAAACTATGTTGATCCCCTTCACCAAGAGAAGGAAATTGGACGATCTTACGCCACTTTCCCTCAATGGTGCGGTCATTTCATTTGGAACGGAGGTGAAATGTCTCGGCATTGTCCTTGATAAACGACTCACCTGGAACGCTCACTTGGAAAAAGTTTTACAGAAAGCCAGATTGTCTCTATGGACATGTCGATGGATTTGTGGTAAAACTTGGGGTTTAGGTTCCAAAGAAATCCATTGGATTTATGTGATGATTGTCAGACCAATGATCACGTATGGTGCAATTGCTTGGTAGCCGAAGGCTTTACAGAAAACGGCCCAAGCGAAGCTCTCTGGCTTACAGAGACAGGCTTGCCTGGCTATCAGTGGTGCCATCAGTACCATACTGTCAGTGGTCATGAAGATCCTTCTAGAT
>WOGP01011024.1:0-10095 GCA_015342065.1 Leptinotarsa undecemlineata
TGCCTCTGCCTCTGAGCATTATTTTATAGTTTATATTTGTTAATTGTCCCATATATATGTTTTACTTCACCAGACTTTGCCAATAAGATGTTCAGATCTTGGGTAACAAAGCATATTTTGATTGATTGATTGATTTTTTCCGAAAATTACGATCAAGGTGTCGTTCGATTCATATTGCCACGTAGAAAGTTTTAGGATGAATTTGAAAAGGCATTGAAATAAATTACGAAAGTCATAAACAAATTTGTAGTTGGTTTTTTCTAAATATCTCGAAAAGTACTCAAAATTTTCGAATTTCAAAAAGAAATAAAAAAGATCATAAAATTTTCTGAAAAAAGTTTAGACAGAACTCTGAAACTAGTGCCAAAAACGGGACACAGCAAGAATTTTTTTTTTTATGATATTAAATATGAAAATTGAAGAGTGAGAAAATTCATGTGGTTTTGAAATACATCAATGGACAATAATACGCAGTAAAAAATTGTATCCCAATTTTTCCATTAATTATGCATTGTTAGTTAATACTTTTTTATGAACTGAAGGTTAACCTAAAAACATAACATAACAAAAAAAATACTAAAACCCTAGAATTGTTTTCACTTCGTGGAGTTATTCTCAATAGGCTAATCAGTTATTGTTTGAAAAATTGTTATGAACAAACATTAACGGAAAAACAGATTTTAAACAGATTTTTAAACACATGTATTCTCGCCTTTGTTTTAATTCTAGTTAAGGACAGTCCGGCAACATTGTATTCTTGAGCTGACCAGAGAGTGAGAAAACAATTCGAGGAGATATATATTATCATCAATGCACATCAGGTGTACATTTTTCGGCGGTTTACTTTATTTTTCAAGAGTTATTAAAAAAGCTCGACAACGGTGCTAGGTTTGGCTAGCTGGTCCTTTCAAATTGAAGAAATTGTGGAATTGTTCATATTTCTTTATCCCAACGTTCCTTTCCAACCAAGTTTACCGAGTGAACACAGTTGGACCGACAAGCCAAGGAAAAGTATCAACCAAATCTCAAACGGTGAGTACAATTTTCAATTTCACAAATTTCCAACTGAGCTAAGAGGGAACACACATGGGTAGATGAAGACATTTTTTTTGTTATATACTTATTAATGGAAATTACTATTTTTTGAGAAAAATTCTTATTTTTCGCTAAAAAATGCGTTAATCTATTAACAATCGTTTTTTGCGATCAAATACTAAAATTAAGGAACCATCTTTTCAATCCATGAATTATGTTGTTCTACGAAATTTAAAAAAAAATTGTTTTTCAATTGTTTATTTAAAGAACAATTTGTTATGAATAAATTAGTTTTTTCCACTTATTTTTTTGATACTCCATTTCGCAATAGAAGTATCCATATATGTTTCATTTTTTAAATTGTTCTTATATAATTTGCCTTGCAATTTGTCTTTTTCATCCGCTCTTTTGTATATAAAATCATAATAATAATTAAGTATTGCAGATATGACAATAAAGCTTAGGGTCTTTTCTGTTTGTTATCAATTAACTAACAATTTCAGCTTTTCAAAAAAATTGTTTTTAAAAAAATTCCAAGTCTTTTCAATGAACAACTTATATAAAAATTTTCATATTCAAAAAAATGGTACATGTGAACTAGACTATGAATAGAAAGTGGGCATGTTGTGCCCTTGTGAAGTAGCTATACCGGGTGACAACGAAATCATTGTACACGGCGCCATTCAATTGTTTAAGTAAGAAATTTGAAATTCAGAGTTTTTGGAAGCTGATAATTTTTAAAATAAAACTCGTGAAAATCTTCACAATCGGAAAATAAACCAAGTCAAGAATTTTTAATAGGACTCTTTATATATTTTTCAACCATTTGATCAGAAATAAAATTCTCTTTTCAACGATATAACACATGTGGCCATTTCTATTCGAATATGGTAGTACCATGATGTCAGACAACTCGATATAAAGGAAAACTAACGACGAAGTTTTCTCAGTTTTTGAATGAAAGTCGACAATTGAAATTTTTCACTCATCAACGAACTCTTTACTGACTTTTATTATATGCCAATTTTCACTTCATTGATCTCAAAAATCTAAATGGGTAGTGGTATTTTTTGAACATCGACATTGAAATATACTTCTTTTACTACAAAAAATAATTTTTATGAAGTTATTATTCCACAATGAGAACTTTGGCACTTTCACTTTTTCACTGACAGAGAAATATAAACAGATTGCTGACTGCGACACCTTTTAGTAGTACAAGAGAGTCATTTCGAAGTCGAACTTCAGAAAATACAAATTTTTATTCAGATTTCCGAGATGAATGACGTTAACAATGGCGATTGACAAAAATTGATAAAAAGTACGTGGGTGAACCATTTTATCTGGGCTTTAAGTTTAGATTTGGTTAAATAAACATACTTTCAGTAAAATTAAATGGTTAGACTCATTCGTTCCGTTATATTGTCTAGATCATTGTTAAAAAAATAAATTAGTTTATAAACAATTCTAAAAGTTATAAACAATTAAAGACCCTAAAAAGTAGTGTTCAGATTTGTTAACCTATAATTATATTCGAATTTAAAAAAAAAGATCCTTGAAGAGAAGGAAATTTACTAAAAAAAATTTCGATTTCCGAAACGGTATCTCCATTAAGTATTAATAATTTAAATTTTACGCTGACAATAGCGCCATTTTTGGGTTGCGCGCATGGCCTCTAAGGGAGTACGTAACTTGAAAATAATATTTTTGAGGTACTTAAAGTAAAAAGAGAAGTGATTCCCCTTGGAATTTTTCATTAAGGTTGATTTTTAAATGATTTGGACAATTGTTAAATAATAAAATTTTCTAAAACTTCCTTCATCGTTCAAAGTGAAATAAATATTTGAATAATTACCATAAAATTATTTTGCTCCGTGGAGCCCTTCTTAGACTCATACAAAAGAAGATTGCATGATAAAAATTCTGAAAATTGCAATACATTGTTTATAATAATTTTGTGAAATTTTTTTCTCAATCATCATAATTTTATCGTTCTTATGTCGATGAAAGACATTGATGAACTGAAACAAATAAGTTGTTTTTAATTTTTTTATAAAAAAGGGACTTTTTCAATATCTGATGATTTAAAAAGAAAATTTCTTAATAATAATAATTGTTTTCAATAGTTTTTTTATATAAATATATCTACTTTTAAATTATTAGTTAAGACATTTTCTCTTTTCTAAAATCATAGTTAACAGTTCTCTACAAAATGACAAAAAAAATTATATTAACAATTTTATTGTTAATTCACACAATAAATTGTTATAAACAAATGCGCAACTTGGCTCGATTATTTTGAAAGTTATAAATATTATAAAATCAACCAAAAGCATAAAAAAATCGAAGACAATTTTTTTCCATTATTTATTTAAGTTTGAAAATACACGTCCTGCAATAGCGGATCCATTTATTGACTTTAATGCTTATATAAGCTATTTCAAACTATTAGAAATGCAACAAACATTCAGGATATTTTGTATATAATCAAATTATCTTTCAAATGTCATCTTGCATATATTTTTTAGTTATTGTTTATTTGTTGATTTAGGCATTTGTTTCTGAAAATTAACGATTTCCTCGGGTTTTTACAAATGTTCAGACTTATAGCTCAGTAAATAATGCAAATTCGGATATTAAACTTCAGAGCAATTTTGTTAAACTATAAATCATGTTACAGTTGCAGTTGGTTATTTGTTTATTTTTTCAGTACTAAGTAGACATTTAGTAAACCAAATCTATCTAAACAATGTTTTAACTGTTTGATCGAATTATACGCTGAATTGAGTTCACTGCACACTTTTTGTATGTGACTTCTCCAGGTGAGATTCTCATCTAAAATAGTTCCAAGAAAATTACCTTCTTTTGATATTTTTATGTCATTCAAAGGGACTAAATCACAACAGAAATCCTTCCTAACAAATGTTGTCATAAGTACTGACTCAGATTTATTTAAAATAAGTTTGTTATGTTGACACCAACTACTGAATATGTCAATAACTAAATTGATTTTCATTGATAATTCATTCTCGTTTTCACCAGAAACAGTGATTATAGGCAAGTCATTGATGAAAGAAAAGAATAACAATGGACCCAGAACAGATCCTTGTGGAACACCTCGTTTCATAACATAAGGAACTAATGTAATTTTATTACATTTAACCACCAAACTACGGTTTTCCATGTACGATTCTATCCAACACAAAACATTATTGGGAAAGTCCATTACTAGTAATTTTTTCACTAAAAGTTAGAAAGAAAGAGTATCGAATTTTTTTGATAGGTCTGAAAAAAGTGAAAAAACCAGGAATTATCATCCACTTGTGCATAAATATAGTCCAATAGTTGGTAAGATGCATATTCAATTGATTAACTCTTCCTAAAACCATGTTGATTATTCCAGAATAGGTAATTTTGTTCAATGTACATCAAAATTCTGTTACCTATGATTTTCTCAAAGAGTTTTGAAAAGGAGGAAATCAACAAAATCTGCCTATAATTGTCAATTTCTGTTATCTGATTTTTTTTTGGAAATACAAGGAAAAATAACTTTACTATAAGATATACAGAAACGCTAGATATACAATCACCATAGACAGTTTTTGAAATCTCTCATCACTGGAAGAAGATTATGGTTACTGATGATTGAAACGTTATGGAGTAACTTGACTTGAAATCTTTCAATTTAAATTTTTTCAATTATTCAATTTTCAATTTCTTGCCTCATTTTCATTTTATTGTAATATAATTATACTTCAGGTTTTTTGCTTCATATATTTGTTATTTTTAGCTATTTATTTCAATCTTGGATTTTATTTTTGAAGAAATTTCAATTCATACTATATCATATCTGATAATGTGAGTCCAAATTATAAAACTCCCACTGAACGTTTTTACCCGTTGAAATTCAACATTCTCCTAAGCAGATTATCCATCAGTTATGAAAAAGCATCAAAACTATTTTTCATTCTAGTGTTGACACGAAAGCTGTCAGAAATACATATAAGATCTCATTTTGTCATTTCCCAGGTGTATTATTTCAGAAAAATATTTCCACTCTACCTTGCGAGAATAAAATATTTATGTACCTCAGAATGGTTGATCAGCATGTTTAGTTCGAGTAAATTTGTCATCGTTTTATAAAATCGATATAAGATTTGCGTGATCACGATAAATTCGGTGGGATATTCGTGTTCAACCTGAAACTAACTTAGAATTCAAATTGAACGTGTTTGGAAGTATCGAACTCTTGCGTCTTTCAGAAAAACATACCGATATTATCTGCAGGAATGATTTGTCGAATATATCAGCAGTCAGATATATTCAAGATCATTTCATTTATTATTATTAACTCGACACGATGTCGCAAGTGTCGCAAATATACTTCATTATGCGTACATATTTTCATCCTTGTAGAAGACTCCCGTTATTATCTGAAGAAACGATCGAAGAAATGATTTGATGTAGAATACACTTTATTCAGGAAGAAGTTTCAGATTTTACCTGAAAGGTGTGCTATTGCAACTATAATTAATAATTTTGAAATTGGTAAATACCTATTAACCAAAACAAACATACGACCTCAACTCCGTGAAAGAGCAATTGAAATTTTTTCATCACGCTTTTGGTATCGGTTCGTCATGTGCTTCAATTCATGTTATAAAATCGATATAAGATTTTCGTAATCACGAGTTGAACTTTTATTTCGATTCGAATTTGTTTTGAAGTATCGAACCCTTGCAACTGATCGCCGCGCCCCGTCCGGTCGGTAGCCGAGCGGATCGAAATGGGTGCTTTGTTTACCCAGTCAATCGGCCGATGTGTGAGTCGATGGTTCAAGCCGCAGGCTGAATGCTCAATTTTTACTTGTTATCGTTCAACCCGTGTCAGGAATCACATGTTAAAACGTAAGACCTTAGCTTAGCTTAGTCCTTAGCTCGCACAAGTTTAGACTTCTAATGGTTGTCTTTCGTAGAGTTGCAATAGCTGGTGAACGGAAAAAGCATATTTTTCCATCCCAAACAATCTCCAATACTGTGGAATGTTATAGAACATTGTGAAAATCTCACACCCTTTCTTTCTATGGATTACATAACCTGTTGGAAAAGGTACTTCAGACAAGATCCATCCTAATTTTATAATTCAAAGTTCCTTTTTTTTCGAACAACCACAACATATTATATCAGGACGCGCTCACAATTCAAAGGAAGTAAACTTCAAGACTTTGCTATTATTTTCTCTTATTTTTGTTTGAAATTGAATATGTGTTTTTATCCCAAAGAAAATGCTTAATGCGTTTCTTGTCAAGTCGGCTAATGGCGGACGATTTGACTAGGGTATTTACAGAAGGCTGTAGTTACCCCTAAATATTTTTTTTAGATATTCGTTATGAATTATAGGTAAATAATAATTAAAAACGTCAAGACATTGCCAAAGAAAGACTGAGACTGAATATAAGTTAGGGAGCTTGGAAAAAGCCGTTGAAGCTGAGAAAACCAAGACACTTTCTCTGAGGAAGACAGCTACTACTCATTCGATAACAAAAAGTAGGATACATGACCACCTCTGAAAAGAAACAATCATAACTCCAAGAACTTGAAGAAAGGTAATATTTTCTGAAAAACAATAAGCTGAACTGAAGGAACATATTTCAAATTGCTGTAAATAATTTCATTGTTCAACTATGGAGATGCTCCGCAAAATAGCCTTCACATTTGTCCAAATCAACCATTTGAAGCACAATTTTGAGAAAAATTCCCGAAAGGCTGTTTCTATGAGTTCAAGAAAAGGCATCCCAATATTCCGCTGCGTAGATCTGAGTCTACGCAGCAGTCTATTAATAGAATTACCGCCTTTAACGGAACAGAAGTGGAAATGTTATTTAATAACTTGAAAGCACTAAAACGGAAACATTAGTTTGATACCAATCGCTTATATTATGTTGATGAGACTGACATTTTCAAGCCAATAATAACCATAATATTAGGTCTTTATTTTCAGAATGATACAATAAATAAATATCAGAATTTACTGAAACGGTAAAGGTTGAAGTTCAGTTGGTTGCATCAAAAGATGCAACCTCTGTTTTTCATCTTAGGCCAGATGAATTCTAGAATACTAGCTCCAAAAGGCCAGAAGAAAGTCGGTGAAAGAGGAACAACAACAACAGTCGTTTGTGGATTCAGTGCTTCCAAGAATTATTTTTCCTTGTTTTTCATTTCTCTAGAGATAAATAATGAATCATCAGGAAGCGGTGCTGATATGATAGCGGCAGTTGACGATTCGGATTGGATTTATAAAAATCTATTTGTACATTTATAACATCATTTTATCTCATGTCCAGAACTATCTGTTGAGAAACCAATTCTACTTGTTTTAGATGACCATGAAAGTCATGCTAGCTTTGCTTGCAATTTGCTTTGTCGCAAGATAGGAATTGTATTATCTCTTCCACCATATACTTCATATGGGATTCAACCTCTCGACTGCTCATATAATCGGTAATGTGACTCATACGTGGCTTCCTACGTCCACCAAAGAATAACTCAGTACGAAGTTGTTGAACTTTCTACTGAACCGTTGAATCCGGTCAGCATTATTGATAAAGAAGCAAATTAATTCCGGGCGGCTGGTATTTAGCCAATAGATGAAACAAAATTTGATGAAAGTTCCTAGAAGTGACATCTGACATTCAATCTATATCCTCCAATGAAATCAATCCACTCAAGCGGCTCGGGCAGTACAAGCATCATCGAAGGGAAAAGGAGCTGCGCTGCCGACATTTTCTGATACTCAAATAGTACCCGCGTCCAATGTTCAAACACTAGATGATCAGAAAGTTCAGGAGGAAAGTGAAATTTTGGGTTCTCCAGGTAGTTTAATTGAAACCAGTCATTACCGAGAGTTTCGTTTTATTCCTATCAAAGTTGACATTTTACATCGAATAGTACATTCACACTAATAAACTCATTAGAATCGGTGTTATACGAAACTGGTTGCTCATCACTTATTATCTTATTGATATATATTTGAACTGCAAACGGTTCAATGTACTTAAAAGGTTGCAGTACATTGCACGAATTTGGTAACCTATTTGAAATGTAAAATATGTGATTCAGATCTTCACCACAAAAAAAAACATAACACCTATGGCTCAAATAGCTAATTTGGAAGAATAATGTCTTTCAATTATCACATCACCGCGGTTCGGCGTGGGTGCTTTGTTCACTCACTCTAATTGACTGCCGTATTGGTCGAGGGTTCAAACCCTATTCTGAACGACCGATCTTCACTTGCTATCGTCCAACCTGTGTTGGGAATCACACGTTAAAAGGTAAGACCTCGTTAATCTGTAGCTCGCATAAGTTTCGGCTTCTGAGGGTTGTCGTTCGTAGGGGTACGATAGCTGGTTAACGGAAAAACAGATTTTAAACCCAAAACAAGGTAAACTTCTAGGAAGAGGCATTCAACTATAATTACTAGCACTAGAGGAAAAAAAAGAGCAAAGAAAGATGAAAGAACAGATCAAATTAAAAAAAATTGTGTTGATGAAAATAAAAAAGGCGTCAAGAATCTGAAATTATCAGTAAATGAAATAAGGAATAAACAAGAAGGGATACTTATGGTGATTTATCCTCTGATAAGATTGTATCCCTGGTTACTACACTCGGTATCCGCCATTACCCCTCAGAGTGTGGGATTCCGGACGATGTACTGAAGTCGATGATGACAATTTGGTTAAAATATTTTCAAGACGGCGGCACTTCCGATTATACTGGAAGTAGGTGTCAACTTCGTTATTTCACCTTCATCATCATGTTTTGGTCAGGTTTCTCGTAGGGGAAAACCAAATTAATAAGAATTCAGATGAAATTCTGTTAATTATCAATACAGGGTGGTCAAAAAGAAAAATATAAATGAAATTTAATAAACCTTCTAAAGTGAATTTTTTCAAATTGATTTTTTTTCAATAGATTTTCATGATGTAATTGTATTGAGCATGGAAAATAAAAGTAACTTTGTATGATGATACCTATACAGAAAATTAGTAGTTTTTGAAATTTTTTCTATTCAATAATTTTGTATCGACAGTCAACAATAAATTATGCTGGTACGATTAAATTATACAAACGAAGATTATTCAAATTTATTGATAATTCAGAGAATATCATGTTATTTCAAGGACATGCGATACATTTGCGACCCGATTTCCGGAGAAAAAGAAACTATCGTCAAATATTGTCACGAAAATCATAAAATATTTCGAAAATATTGGATCTGTACCAGCAAGAGTACGGAAAAATGAAGCAGTAGTTAACAATGAAAATATTCAATGTTTGAAGGTGATTGACATTGTTCCATGATGAATTTCACTGGTTCAGACTTCAATTCTCTTATATATAAAATGATTGGAAATCCCTATAACAACTAAAAAAGAAGAATTTGAAAATGAATAGCTGAAAATAACAATTATATTAAGCAAAAATAACCTGAAATAAAATAATAGTGAAATAAAGTACAAGTAAAAATAGAATGATCGAAAAAAAAAATTAAATAAAGATATAAAAATGGAATAAAAAAGTTAAGAGATTCCAAGCCGCGTTAGTTCACGACGTTTCGATTATTAGTATTTACAATCGTCTTCGGGTGATGACTGGACTGATTCCTCCGTGAGATGACTATTTATGGGTTGTTCGAGTATTTTCACTTATCCCCGCTTTCCATTTTGGCGGGAGTTGGCCATTTTTCGTTTGATGATGAGTTTCCATATGTTACGTATCTCTACGCTAGTTCGCCTGAATACGTTGTTGGACAACATGTGAGCGACATCTTTGAATTTTCTCCTAAACCAATGTTCTTCTCTGTGTATGATCTCAGCTTGGGACCACTCGATGTTGTGTTGATGGTTCCAAACATGGTTTGCAGTAGTAGAACAAAGGGCATTCTAAGTCGTCGCGAATTTTGCAAAGTCCCAAGTAAATGGGACTTACACACCCACGGTGAAAAAAAAATAAAATAAAAATGAAATGAAAAAATAAAAAATTAAAAAATATAGAAAAC
>WOGP01011025.1:0-10095 GCA_015342065.1 Leptinotarsa undecemlineata
AGCCCAATGTGTTGGGCATCCATCTTGCTGAAATGTGATCGGCCTGTCCGTGTCTAATATTGGCACTTCGGCATCATAGGGTAACATTGGCAAGTCGTTTATCATGAATTCGAGGTAATTTTGTCCATTCAAATTGTCAGGCAAAATGTGTGGGCCAACCAATGTGCGTCCGATGATCCTGAAATCCGTCTTTTGAGATACTAATGCCAACTTCAGAGTAGTTCTTGTCTCACAAAATAGGTAACCGGATTATTGGCGTGAAGTTATCCACATATTTCCGGCTACACATGCTGACTGTACTAATATCTGTTGAAAATATATTCACTATGAGTTGAACGTGAAATTAGTAAGATTATTTGGTGTATAACTTTTTTTATAGAATCTTGAGTAGATTGACGTGTTGATAACCGTTTTCTCATCAACAATACAGATTTAGAGGAGAATAAAATTGGAAATATGAGACTTACTTTCCAATACCCCATGTAGTTTTATTGCCACCCAAACAGATTTCAAAAAGGACATTATTGAAACAATCAGACTCATTTTTTGAGATTCCTCTGATATGCATTCATAAAAAAAACACAACTATTATAGAATCTTGAGTAGATTGACGTAGTGAGAACAGTTTTCTTGTCATACATACATATTTCGAATAAAAAGTTGTTGAAACTGTAACCCCTATGACGGGTTTGAACTCTACATTTGAAGCGGAAGATACTTTCTGATAGGAATGTTTATTTTCCAAACGAAGCCGCCATTGTAGCAATGCTAGGCCTATGTAGAGGAAAACAAAAAATACCTTGATCTTTATATTCATCAGTTTTGATAGGGAAAATTATAGCCAAAATTCAAAATTAGAGCAGCCGCTGTCATCATTTGAAATTTAGAAATGATACTTACTAGAAACTATCTTGAATGTTATCTGCAGAAGTGATCACCTTCCAAAGGTTTGGCTTAGCTTCACCTTATCAAATAGGTACTGTTTCAGAATAGAAAACTTTTTCACTTAAGTCCTTCCAGGCGCTTTAAAGGGATATGCCATTGATACCTTTTATATGAACTTTTTTCCTAGGGAGTTCCCTTATTTATGTGAGATATGAATATACTTTACGTTCCCCCTTTTCCCCTGTTTCTCCTACCAGTATAATTACCGGCAATAATACACCGTATTCAAAGTTAATAAGTATAATAAAGAAAAATATATAAGAAATGCAAAAGTAACAAATATGAAGTAAACGACAAAATAAAAAAAAAGAAACCATCAAAAGAAACACATTAACATAGTCAGACTTAGTAAGAGAATGCTCAACCGGCATTCGATTGAATATTCATAAACATGCCCTTTATTCGGCAACTCTATATGAGACAAGCTATTTAAATAAATGTTCACTCACAGTATTCCAATGAAAGTATATGGTTAGCCATCAGACGAAAAAACCCTAAAACTTTCTTACCAATAGCTCTCGTTCTCCGTTTAACTGTAGATAGCGGCTAATCTTTTTATGTTTTACTGAATTTGACACAAAACACCAAACCAGAATTTCACTCGGTTGAACTGGCAACCAAAAAGGAAAGAAAACCGGGGTTTTCCCCAAACTCCCAAAAGTAACTCGAATATCACACTAATCGAATAAGTCGCGATTGACCTCTCGTTTGCCCCTTTCTTTCGAATACTTTATTAGTTTTCCGACTTTATCTCCTCACAAAAAGTCTCCTCTAATTAATTTTTCTCAACTCGACCTTTCGACGACTCAAAACCACCGACGGACACCTCTCGACTTCCCAACATAAAAAACTCTCTCTCTCTCGGGTTTCATTTCTCGCGACCCATTTTCCCTAAGTCAGCGAATATTTCCCGTCTTAAAATTGAATGGAAAGTTACGGCCCATACATCCAATCAGAAAATTCAATTCTATCACATAGGTCTTTCGGTCGCTTCGTTATTCGTTAAGTATTTCGGCCATCTATAATTTGTTTTAAGCATACCGTTCCCAGTTTTTCGCTGACTGAGTTTCATAAACAAAGTGTCTCCACTATCAATAATAATGAGTTTTTTCGTCTGGCCCTTACAAAGTACCTATGACTCACTGTATCTTGTGGTTAAGAAATATGCCTTTAGCACGTACAAATCATGTACAGGGTGTAACTGATTGAGTGTAAAACATTTAGGTAGGTGATTCCTCATCGAAAAACAGATAGAATCTTTCATATGAAGAAATTTCATTGGAACATCCCTTGTTAAGATACATCTCCTTAAAGGGGGTATATAAAATTTGTATAACAATTTTTTTCACAAGCACTAAAAAAGTTACAATATTGAAATTAACCTGACGTTTTGTACTACCAAAAAGACACTCAGCCAGTAATTTATTTGGTTTACCCCATGGTTGTAAGGGGTGGCAAACGCAACCCCTAAGACTAGGAACATTGTCAACGCATGCGGTGAGTTTATTCCTTAATTTTTTGAAGCAGTAATAACATCGATTTTAGAAAAGGCAGGGATCTTTAATGTATCTTATTACGAGAATTTTCACTAAGCATATTCTCGTCCGAAACCAAGTATACAAATATATAAAACAAGGGCTGAGACGTCCAGGTCCTGATAATAAAATCGCGTTATTTTTTTTGTTCAAAATTGGCTTCAATGATCAATTTAATTTCCATCGAGAGTCTCACAAACAGTCCAGCACTGACCCAACATATCAATATCATTTTTGTAGAACGATTTATCTTTTGCTTCAAAATAACTAACTTCCCAGATTCTCTGTTAGGACTGTGGAAGATTAGGAACGCCCAAAAAATGAAAATGCTTCATTCCCAGGCTACTTATTCACTCCCTAAACAGTGTTTCAAATTGAAAATGAAATCAAAAACCGCCTTTACGGCTCGCTAAGGAAACAATGTATGCAAACACAATTTCCTTCTTGTTATAGACTCCTTTAGAAGTTTATCGCGAGTAATTACCTGCCTAGGAATAAAAGATTCCGAATCTCGTCTAGCCATCGCTTTTTCAAACGATCCTTATCGTAATTACATAGTAAAAAGCCACCATATAGGCGGCAAACAACTCATTACAATCAATACCAATGAAGGCAAAGAAAAAATTTCACTGGACTGCAGGAAAAGGCATATTGATAGTCCAACCATTATGACTTGGTTCCTCAGAAGCATAGAACGACAGAAAATGTCAAACGCCAACGAAAAACGATGTGATCTTCTTCATTTTTATGTTATTGGCTTTGATTACCGGAGCTACTTGGCCATTCTTCTCCAAACTTTTTTCGTATTCTCGAGTGAAGTTTCCAGCCACAAGTAGACTGAGCCCGAAATAATTATACTAGTACAGATTAATTCCTTGGAAAGAAATATTGTGGCTTGAAACTTCTCCATCTTTATATAAAAAAATGTGGGAATTTTCCAAAGAAAGGAAAGTTAAAGAGTTATACTGTTGAAGAATTAATTCGACATGCAGTTCTCTCAATTGATGGCATTTTGAATTCTTATTGAAAATCCCGACGACAAAGTAAATATACTTTGTTCCAATGTTTTTTCATAATGACACTATTGTTATGGTAATTGAAACATCGACGTTCTCGAACATGCAATAATTCCATGAATTGATTTGAATCCGTTCCTAGAAAAATATTAATTACACAATTGCAATTATTTTATGGACGAATTGCTCAGTACGCTGCTTTGTTAGAATTTTAAGTGTATCATTACATTATATAATATATATTTATATATTATAAAAAAATGGAAAAATCCCTGAATCAAAACATAGTGAACGCAAAAAACAAGACTTGAAGATAATCTGAAATAGACCAGAAAAAAATATATAGAGAAAAAAGTACATAGTGAAACAGCCACCACATAGGATTGCAATTATTAACAATGAAGGCAAGGAACGAAAAATTCACTGGACCATAAGGAAATGTAACATTTCAATATTTCAACATTTTCTGAGGAGCATAGAAAAGTCATTGTGCGTAACACAGACGTCAGACTCCAAAAAACACTGTAATTTTCTTTTCTTTTATGTTTTTGGCCTTGGATACTGGGGTTATTCAGCCAACCTTGTCTAAATACATGTACAAAATAAAAACCACAGAACATAAAAAATTGGGAGCCCTTAAATTTTCATTTCACGTCAAATGAGAAGAAAATTCTGAATCTATAAACATAATATAATGTTGAAGTACCTCATAGGTCACAGATACAGATAATAATAGCTTTATAATAATAATAGCTTTATTGTCCAACAGTTACCCATTTACAGGACAATATAAAATGTTATTCACAATATTCAACCATAAACGAAAAATAAAATGAGCAAAAAAGAAAAACTAATTCTATTTACTTACTTCAAGTACACGTTAGCAATTCTAATAATGTTATGAAGGTTAGTTGAGATCAAATCACCATGGGTACGTAGGGGAAATACAACAGCTTCATGGCTTTAATATTATGAAAGTTTCTGCAATTTCCAACAATGGAACCATAACATCTAAGAGATTCTGAAACTTTTTGTGAAATATGCCTAACAAATATCAATTTACGATCGAATATTACCACTAGGTCTTTGATCTCATTGCATCTCAGTAGATCAGAAATCGTATTACATACGGGAATATATATAAACCTCTTTTTTTCGACTATAACCTAGTACTTTACATTTCTCCACATTGAGTTTTAATTTATTATTGCTACACCAAGCATCAAGAAATTCTAATTGAGATTGAAGATTTACACAATCACCTACTTCCATAATTATAGAAAATAATTTCAAGTCATCCGCGAAGCATAACTGCTCACAAGCTAAACTTTCACATAAGTCATTAATAAACAATAAACACAAAAGAGGGCCTAGGTTGGAGCCCTGAGGCACACCAGAAAAAGCTATATGTGTTCTAGATTTATAACCGTTATAGGACACGAATTATTTTCTACTTGTCAGCTGACAGACAGAATTCGAGAAACCGAAACAGTTTATTGAGAAAGATACCATGTTCAATTTTATCAAATGCTTCAGAGAAATCCGTGTATATAACATCAATTTGGCCATTGCTATCTAACAGTAGAACGCTTAGTAACAAATCCATGTTGATGTTGAGATTGTTGCCGTTGAACAGAAGCATATATGCGATTATATAATATAATCTCAAAAATTTTAGAACACATACATAAATGTATGATTACTATATATGATTTTTCACCACTTTTGTATACAGGACAAACTTTAGTTAATTTCCAAATATCTGGGAATGTTCCAGATATCAGACATGAATGAAAACTTCTCGTTAAAGGTTTTGCTAATGCTCCTGCACAATCCTTTAACAAAAATGATGGGATCATCTGGTCCTGATGTCAGTTTGTCCTTTAGTTTTTTAGTTGCAGATATAACCTCATTTTCATGAATGGGGTAAACATGAATATGAACATTATTATTCACTGTACCAACTTTGTTCAAAAGTGAGCCAGATATTGAATACACCTCACTGAAAAAATTACTGGAGGCATCAACGATATCTTCAGGACTCTCGAGTTTGTTTCCTAAGTAGGACACAACAAAAATTCTTAAACAGAGTAAAAGTTATTTTTCAGCAATGATTCAACAGCTAATTTGAATAAGGAAATAATTAATTCCAAAAAAACAACTACTTTACTCATTTATGTGTAGCTGTAAAATATACAGGGTGTTTTTTTTCAGTTTGCTTAACTAACCAATTTGCTCGCAAAACCCTAATCTTAAACAGCAAGTACGCCTCTGAAGGATTTCTTCTTACTCCCGGCTGGTGAATCCTTGAACTCGTCTGCGTTGTACGAAAAAAAAGGCAAATCGTTTCAATAACAATGCGTTTGCGTTGGTACATAATTATATAACAGACCCCCAAAGGAGCCTTTTTCAGATTTCAGCTCAACCGACCGAAGGTCGGCGATTTCGCGTCCAGTGGCGGTGCAAACGGGGACGAAGGATAGGTCGTGTTTGTGTCAAACTCCCCAAGATTGGATGTAACGTATATAATGGTTGATTTTTCGATGTTTGCCACGAAGACATCGCTAATAATGATAATTCAAATATGCGTCAAACAGATGGGCATAACTTTTTATTAGGTGGATGCAATTTTTTAAAAATCTCAACTTTTGTTCACAGTCTCCGATGATTTATGGATAACGCTATAACTACATCCAAGTTCTGAGTTCTCTCGCTGCCAACTGGCTTCGGTAAAAGGGTCACAGTTTTTAAAATATAGCCAAAACAAATAGTAATTATTGGAATATTGTTGATTTTCTTACCGGCTATGACTCATACCTGCGTAGATTACGAATTTACGCTTCAAATCTCTTCTGTTAATTATTGGAAAAACGCTGCATTTGATTAGTACCAGTAAAAGGTTGGTGATCGACCTGGCGCACGTCTATACGGACCTAAATTATACTCGTATATAGTACATCAAATCGTATTTGCGTTCAAGTTAGCTTATTTATTTTTATTGTTGAATAGCTGTGTCCTCGATTTGTTTTCTAGATACTATTAAAAGGCAAATAATCAACCCGTTTGGGATACAAAAATAAGATGGACCTGGTAAAGTATTATAAATCCGCCTCTAATAGTTGTGGCAAATCATAACGAAATCACCCAATATTAGCGTTTTGCATTTATAATGAGCATTATTTGCTTTTTACTATCAGGAAACAGAACGGTAGTTTCAAAGTAATTTGGAGTAATTTCCAAAGTTTCTACCTCAATGTATTCACATGAAAGTCGTGAAAAAATATTCGGTAGTTGGTGCCAAAAAAACGAAAGATGTAACTTTTCCATAAATTGACAGTTCGGTGTTTTCTTATGCTCATATCATAGCAACCATATTGAAAGGAACACCTCTCCGCCATATTGAAACATAACAGTTCAATGTTGACGATTCGATCGATATGTTTTCAACAGCTTCGTCCTTGAAAATTTTCCACGGATTATTTCCACAGAAAATATATAACAGATGGTTATACCAAGTTTCCAAATCATTTCCTTATTTGGCATGGAAGGAACAATCGACTTTAGTCAGTATAATGACATGTTTTCGTGTCGGTATGTTATTGTTATCGTTTGGACTTTAAAAACAATTGAAAACTCCGGCACGAGAGTGGAATAAACCCTATAAACTTCCACTGTGGCCACGATAGACGAACTTGAGGAAGGTCCTGGTCGATTTCCTTCGGGAAAATTCCACAAACGTAGAACAAGAAAGTCCACGCAATCCAGATCCACTTCCAACGCAACCCATCGCATTGAACGTCAACAAATCATTGCGTGCAACATAATAAAAATCAATCATGCGATCTCAATCGACTCACCTTGTCAAGTTCACGGCTGCCATAACAACAACAATTGTCAACGTCGTCGTCGATTGTTTCGCAGTGCCTTCTTCGATTCGCTTTCCAGAAAACAAAATATCACGGACACACAATAAAAAAATGAGAACCGTACTCGTTGTTTTTTTATATTGAAAAAAAAATTATTCAACGTCGATTTCGGTCTGAACTTGACTTGCCGAAACAGAGATGAAATGAAGTGATGTTCGATGACGACAAATTGCCGGCCGACTCGATGGGGAGGTGGTCGGGGGGGAGAAGGGGGGCCGCGGCAATTCGAATGCGCAATTTCCCCACCGCACGTAGCGTGCTGGTGGAGAATCCTCCAACGAAAAAATCTATAGGAGCGTTGCCAAGTGGCCGAAAAATCGGCGGTCTCGGGAATGAATTGCAACGTCGACTTTTGCCAGGACTTCCGTTATGATGACGATAATGCAGTGAACCTTTTTCCACGATTATCAATTTTCGTCGACTTGGTAACACGATTCTTTTACATTTGCTCCAACAAATTGGTTTCTATAATTCAAGCAGCACTATTCATTAAATTCTGGGACCACTTCTATTCTGGTTATTGACTAATGACTTCAGTAATTAGGTAGATTGTAATAAGTTACTTTTTGCAGATGGTACGTTTCACAAATCACCAACCGAAAATTAAATGAGGACGAGGCTAAACCGATCTTCGTCGACTACATCGAATCCCGAGGGCACAATCTTTATGCTGGCGGATTTATTCAACTCGTGGTGTTACTATTTCCGAGCAATAGTGGGATTAGCTAGAAAACGGCCCTGAGAAAGTATTCCCTTGGAAAATAACCTTCCCCACGGAATTCAAATTCCCTTCTTCGAGACCTAGATCTAAATATGTACCAGTCCAAAGGGCACGTCCTCAAAAACCTCCAAAAGCCTTTGCAAAACATGCCACCGTGGACCAGTCTACCTTATTTCTCTTGCTACTCGTGGGACCTTTGTGGACAGAGTAAACTTAAAAAATTATTTCTGACGCTAAGTCTATAGAGGAAATGGATGCCGAGTTTACGACTCCCATTGACCTTCCTGCAAATTTAGTTCAAGAGCGAGTCTACAGAGGAGATGGATGTCGAGTTTACGACTCCAATCGACCTCCCTGTAAATTAAGTTCAGGAGCAAGAGATGCGGCATACGCAGAATCTGTCTCAGGGGAACTAACCCCCCCCCCATGAGCCGGTTGGCAAAAAATATAAACTAATCGGCTTCGTTAAGAAGCTGGGTTTGTTTGTCCGAGTGAGACTAGGTGTGAGCCACAATAAAATCTTGCGGATTGCGGCGGAGGGTCGAACAGACCCACTCACTTTGGACCTAACCTAACCTAGTGGCCAGAGTTGGAAAATACACCACCAGAAATTGTTCAGAAAGCAATAGATGTTTGCCATTAGAACCTGAACAAAACAATGATGTGGAAGCTCAGCAAGTTTCCCCATCAACTTCAACCGCAGTTAATATTTCAATTAGCGAAAACATGTTGAAACAAAACGACCTACCAGGAAATACTTTACAAAATTGTTCAAATATAAGTTAATTACAATTTTAAATAAAATATAAAAATGAGTTAATGACATAAGTGTATATGTATTTTAATTTTCAATATTTGAAAAAAACGCAACCGTAGAAAAAGTACAGTGTACAATTCGTGAAAAAAATGACATATTTCTCACTCGCTTGATTTGCGCTCGTGATAAATATGTCGTTTTTCTCACTTGTTGTACAATATACTAATCTCCGTGTTGAACGACACAAGATTTTCTTGGTTTTCGAAATAGGACCATGCGCTACGTGTTCTTTGAAACGAGTCTCTATGTCTCGCTCTGTCCGACCAATATATCTTTGTCGCAGTTTTACAAATCCCCGACTGTGGAGTCTGTGACAAAAAATATATCGGTCAGACTGAGCGAGCCATTCGAAATCGATCCAAGGAACACGCATCCCATATTCGATTTTAAAGACCAGAAAAATCTGGTGACACCAGACTTTTTGATGCTTTCGAAAGCTTTCATTATCTTCTAAAAACGCGTGTCGAAAAGTATATTGCATTTGCGGTGATTGTAAAAATTGTTTGTTTCAGGATTTTTCTGTGTGTCTGTTAATGACTGATTTCTGATTTCACAAAAACAATTATCAACAATTATGAGTAGAATAAGAACATATCCCGCCACCCTGCCCCCGCCATCCCCCTCACCCAACCAAAATTCAGCCCTCCGTAGCAAAATAGCCGTTCTGACGAAGCCGTCTCCCGTTTCTAGGAACTCGTAGCTCCGGGGGCGGCAACGCGCCCTGATGAGGCGGGGAAAAGGCGGCAGCGGCGGGGACGACCTAGACCCGGTGCCCTTGACCGCCGTTTCCACAGCAGCCAGCTGGATCGATCGGCCGCCTGACTGGCAGTGGGTTA
The DNA here is from genome assembly GCA_015342065.1 of Leptinotarsa undecemlineata. Lineage (NCBI taxonomy): Eukaryota > Metazoa > Arthropoda > Insecta > Coleoptera > Chrysomelidae > Leptinotarsa > Leptinotarsa undecemlineata. Next base: position 9,797 of record WOGP01011025.1, read on the forward strand.
ACTGAGAGGCGGACTGGCCGCCTCTAATGAAAAACCTGGAAACACCTCCGAGGAGAGGTGTACCAAGCCATAATGAAATCAGAAATAGAATCGCAAACACAAAGGGTGGAGGTTTTTCCAAACCGCATCAAAAAAGAGGTGTGAATGTAGCTTTGTGAAAAAAGATTAAATTTCTATTTTTTATCAGAATAGGTTTGCGAATTTAGTATATTTGACGCATTTTATGCTTGGACATACTTCTAGAATAGCTATTTATGTAAAGAGTTACGAAAAGTTTAATTTTGTGTAACGAGCGCGAG
>WOGP01011026.1:0-10095 GCA_015342065.1 Leptinotarsa undecemlineata
AGTGTTCATATAGAAGTATTTGTTTAGAAAGGATTATTTTCTTTCGTGTAATTCAATGTTTATATGAGAGTAGCTGTTTCAGGAGGACTTTCTTTGAGTTTGTGTCTGAAAGTTACTTCTTTGCATGATCTACACATCCATGTATAGACTTATTAATTTTGAATTGATTACTTCCTTCCTCTTTTTTGTATAAAGATGGAGTAGTAGAAAGCTAAAAACTTTATTTCCCAATGATTATACCATCACTTCCTTCAAAAAAATGAGCTATAGAACTATGACAAAACATAGTCGAAGTATTCAAAACCAGTGAATCACCACATTCAAATCACTCAGAGAACCCAGGAAGGACGTTTTCTTCACCATACTACAGTTGGACAAAGGCAACGCTACCATTGTTATTGGCAAAGAGGAATACACTAGGAAATAAAATACATTCTCAAAAATAAGGCACTTATATTTGAGAATGGGACCCTACGACCTATTTAGAGAAAACCAGCCAAAAATGCCATTACCAAGACACAGATTATACCAAGAGGAAAGTCCAGCTGATGTCACAAGTTATATGTATTGCCACTAACTAATGATGCAACCACTAACATAGCATTCACAATCATATGTCAAGAACTCGGCGCATTTCATCAGTCCCATTAAAAAAAATCACAGTAACTTTTTTCAAGCAAAATATTGTAAAGAAGTATTTTGTCAAAACTGTTCTCCATAGTAATTTTTTTAGATTGAATAACTCATTTATTTCGAAAAATCCTCCATCCTGAAAATTATCATTTAGAATTAAAAACGAAACGTTTTTTTACACGATGAGTTGGTTTGAAAGATGGAAATTTCCTTGGAATTGTAAGTGGTTTAAGAAAGTATTAATAAAGCCAACTCTGAAAGTTTAATTGAAATCAAAATTCAAAGTGAAATAATTAAGAAATAGAAATACGAATAGCAGATCTGCGAGACTGAAAACACAAAGAAAAGAATCGACGGTTGAGTTTATATTCGTAATATCGAGATGAAAAGTCTCGACTTTCAATGAAAACGTATTTTTTATTCATAAACACAGAGTGAATATCAAAATTACATTAATTTATATTCGATACACAAGACATGATTCTATTGAACGCAGATATTCGCAAGTTAGTGCTCTCTCTCACGAAGCTTCAAGTAAATCTTATAAAGGTGCCCAATTGAGGAAAGCAGAAGTATTAGTAATTCGACGTTATTTTTCATTCCATCAGTCATCACGAACGTGATAAGTGATGATAATTTTTTCAAGGATTATCATTTGATATATTAAATGGGAAGTAACTACAACTATGCCCTTCGAATATATATGTTCATTTATCTACCATTGTGAAAAATGAAGTTCATATCATTTCATTCAATGCATGTTAAGTAGTATTCAGTTCATTTGTAGAATTAATCCAATCATGTCCTTCTGATGATAAGAAATAGTGCCACTCTTTTGAATCGTAAACAAGTTAGTTGCAGTTCACACAAATTTCAGAATATAACTTCAAGTATTATAGTATAGATGGTTGAGACAGCCTGCTAAGAACTCAGTCCACTCTGTCCTAAGATCCAAAACACATTATTTCATCAATAAACATGAAACATTCATCTGAACAGTAAATGAAATAATTTTTCTCCCGGTTTTACAGGATTCGTTTATATCCGTCAAGTTTCGGATTTCACATCAACCACTACTTCCCTTTTCATCCATGTAGGTCTCATAATCTAATAGATCTGATCAGTAGTTATCATATTTCTCAGCAGCTTTGATGGGACTCTGTGAAAGTGTTGTTTGGTAGTCGACGTCGCCTTTGTCAGTTATTCTGATAATCGGAAATTGAGTCTTCTGTCGATTTTAAAGAAATCATCTATGTGGAAGAAATATCATCGAATCTATTTACTCAGGCTTGTTCTGTAAGGACAGTTGAGTTCAGCATGTATTGGTGATTTACTAATGAGTCCTATGACGTGATGAAATACTTCTGTCTCACAAGATTAATGTATACATCATATATTCATCAAAGTGTTGAAATATTTATTTTTGATCCAATTCAGGCTTGATCATCTAAAGTACCCCTGTTAGAAGTATCAGAACTGTTCTCATTCTACCCTGCTAAAGCAATCGTATAACAGTTTTTGTTGTGAGAAGTATCGGACAGAACATCAGCATATTCATTATTGTGATTGATACCTGAGTTATTGACAGATTTGTTTCCAACGATATCATGGATATTTTCATCATAATTATTTATCTTTCCACCCTATATCATCATTCAAAACACAACAATAATTGATCCTCTTCTATTACACATCCCCTTCTTGAATTTGCTTTCATTTCTATTTTTATAATTCAAAATTACCTTTTCCTGATTTTATAATAGAGTTTATCTGATACATGGTTCAAACAAATCACAACAGTGCATATCAAGGACACCTGCTTTAGAGACCAGCTGACAGTGGTAGTGTTATCATATCAGTGAAAGTCAGATTTGTCAATTAGCAGTGATTCCATCATGAGTAATTTCATTGATGCTGAAATAGCTGACATGTACTTTATTTATAGATTAGCAAATTGAAATGCGAAAGAAGCACAGAGAGCTTTCTCACGAGATGCTGTTATGTCCTTCCTCGATGACCTTTTTTTGACCGACGGAAATTCCCACAACGTTATTCGAGAAAGTCGTCAGCAATAATTTCCGCTGGACGTTTGGATAGAAATGATTGGTGACTACCTGTTTGGCCCATTTTTTCTACCAGCAAGATCAACAGGTGAATCCTATATTGACTTTCTGCGAGATCATTTACACATTTTGTTGAAAGAAATGCTGGTACTTGTAACAGGCAACATGTGGTTCATGCACTACGAGGTTCCAGTGTATTCCAGTGTTTTTGCTCGTCAGTATCTCGACATCACCTACCCTAATCGCTGGATTGGATGTGCTGGACCCCAAAATTGGACAACTCGCAGTCCTGATATGAATCCTCTAGATTTGTATCAATGGGGTCATCTGAACGCTCTTGTTCATAAAACTCCTGTACTAGATGTGAATGACTTGAAGAATCGAATAATTGACAATGGCAAGCCCAAGAGGGGATTTCTGGATTTACTAGAGCGCTTCAGCTGAACATAGGAAGAGATACCGTGCATCCTGTTATAGACGTCTTCCATATATGAACCATCGAAAGAGCTGGGCAAGTAGGGCAGCCCTTCAGATTTATTTAAAAAAATCGCTCATCAGAAATATTCCTCAGATTAAGGTATGGTGGATTTGTTGCATAAACCGCTCCGAGAGCGCCTTAAGGTTTTTTCTGTACTGCTTGTGTTTTGTCCTTGAAAAAACTTGACAAATGTCACAGGAAATATGATTATTCATGATTTTGGATTCAGGAAAATGTCAAACTGTTTTTTGCTATTGTTAATAAATATTTGTAACTCGAAAGTTGTTGAACCGATTATAAAATGATGATATGATTCAAAAACTTATTGAGAATAACCCCTCAATCATTGAGAGTGATTTCACAAATATGAGTCAAGATCTTTCGTTTTTCATTAAAAGAATCTCATCAAGACTCACAGAAGTGTATATACTGGAAAATCTCAATATTTCGAGAATGTTAATTTTTCAGCTGAAATAATAGTTTCTCAAATAATAAAACTATATTTTTTTGAAAGCACATGAACTGGTTAGCATGATTTGGATTTTCATTAATTTTTCAGTTGACAGTTGCACATTCTTTCAGGTACCTGCAATCAAACGACGAATATAATTTCAATAAAAATTCAAAACTCACTTCAGTTTATTCCAAACATTCATTGTTGATTTATTGTTACCATCCACTTGCTGGCAACAATAAAATCTTCAACCAATCAATTCATTGCATTATAGAATGTTTCTGATGTAATTTCGTGGCAAGTAGCTCTGATTCTATCCAAAAGTTCTGGAGTAAACCATGGTTGTGTAAAATAGTTTTTTCTGTTCTTTGAAAAGATTCATTTGTGCCTGCTTTTTCTGGTTTTTAGCCATCCAGAATTCAAAGAATCAACTAAAGTAAACCAACATATAATCTGTTGAAGTGTGATGAACAGCAAACTGAAAAATTGAATCCAAAAATGTTACTTCTCAATATAACAACAAAAAGTCCGATTAGTCAGTAACTGGTATGTATACATTTCACCCTCAACTAACACAACTAATGGAAAAATGAAATTCGTTTTCTTAGATACTTTGAGATGGATTCACATTTTGGATCAGGATGAATTTTTCAGTTTATCCTTCATTAAATTTCCACATTTCATTGCCATGTTGGTTTTTTGTTCATTTCTCAAAATGTGGAACGTTGATAAACCCAAACTTGTGAGACATGTCGGCCTATCCACCTGTTTGAATAATTGTCATCTAGTCACAACCGAACCAGTCTGTTAGAAAGGTACATTAATAGAAAACATATCTGAATTTTCCAGTTATCCAAACCGGTAGAGGGGTAGGAAAGTATTTTCTTCCATATTATAATTTCAGTCCAATGAAAGAAATATTTACCTCAGCTCAACTATTTGGTGTCAATATAGCATTTACCTTTTTCAATGAAAGTACCAACTCCAAATTGCCTTTTCATTTCTGAATGCTAAAAATATTATTTATTGACAACGATGGGAAATCGGGAGGCCATGAAATAAAAAAGAACGCCTTGCAGAAAGTTGAGCAAGCTTCGACCCCACGATGTCTGACAACCAATTATAGAATATCATACCGTTCATCCACATTACCTTCAGTTGATATGAATGAATAATCTATCTACTGAAAAGTGTATCCGAACCGAATTCGTCCCATGGGGATATTCGTTTCGAAGGCAATAAAGTGGATTAGAAGAGCGGTATAGGAAGGGGATATCATATGGGAAGTAAGTAACTCATCAGAACTTGAAGTCAATGTCAAAGGAACACATTAATCAAATATTCATTGCACCGTTAGAGTTTCCTTTTTTACTTCGGCAATAGCGCTTCCAAGGCGCTGGCGCGCTCTGAAAAATAATTGAAAGAAAAAGGGGAAAAGGCAATTGCACGACTATATCTTGAAAAATTATTTTGAACTCGAAATCAATATATAACTTGCTGAATAACTATGAAAACTATTTAACGGCATCCTTAGATTACTAGAAAGTTCAATGTGAAAATATAACTCAAGTTGAAAATTACTTCGTTATAAGATCTAACGATGTCTCACATTCGCATTAAACAGTACGAGCTGCTTCAATCTATTTGTTGATTCACCTTCAGATAAGTTCCATTATAGAGTTTCTTTATAGAGCCCCATTATGGTCAGTTGCCTTCTCAAGATCTAGTGACTAACTCCATATTTATTATGGGTTGATCACTGCTGTGTTGATTTCAGTCTTCAATTCTTCTCTCGGACAAACCATTCATATGTGAATCTCCAGGTGTACTTTTCCAGTATTTGTTTCTTATTGACAGTTGATGTCAAAACTTGATTTCGCAACTGACTGCTCTGAAGAACTCCGTTAATCTATGATATTGAAGGAATGATCTTGAGGTGGGTGTCATCGCCTCTACTAGAGTACTCAATTGGGTTTGTTAAAATTACTTAGGTTTGGCGGTTCTGGGATCTCAAACGGAATATTTTCTCTCGTTTATTGATTTTTCTCAGACTTACCGACATAAGTATTATATTGTCATTACACGGAACTGTTAATTATCGTCCGTTTGAACAATTATCTGTGAATTTTTCACCTACACGCCTATCTACTTCTTTTTATAAACAATGTATGTCAATGAATATCCCAGCAGCATTATCAACCAATAACAACTTCTCACAATCTGAGGTAAGTGATCATCAGGTCCGAGAATAATGTACCCTGAGCAAATGCAGTGAGTCAAGAATGACAGCCTTCTGCATTTGTTCGGCTAAGATTTCTACCTCAGTACGGCAAGCCGGTACGATTTTAAAATTCGAAAGTAGACAGGGCATCATTTCACGAAGGACTCCAATAATCAGAACAACCATCTTGACAGAGTGGTCTGAATAAAGTCTGCGAAGTTCGAAAAAAAATCTCGATATTTTATTCGTTCTTCCTCCTCTTTTCTCATGATATTTGTCTCGTCAGGAGCTGAAAACTCGACAACAAATATCGTTTTGCTCTGGTGGTCGAGATGGACTACATCAGGCTTATTAGCTTGTATGAGCCTGAAGGTGGGAAACGAATAGTTCCTATAAATTCGTCACTTCTCGTTCCCCAGATTCAATATCCCTCGGAGCGTAAGGACACACCGGTGTCTCGTCAATACCGTAAGAGTGCCGTAGATGGTATTATTGCACTTCTGGGGCCGCATTATGTCGACGGATATACGCCGAGACCGCATATGCTGGATATGCTGATAACAAGTGCATTAGGGTCTCGGGCGTCTAGCGGCAGGCCCTGCACTTCGTGTCAGGAACCTCTATACCCATCACGCGACTGCGGTCAAGGGATTCATAGTTATTGAAGAAGACCCCATGCATTGGCTTATTCTTGTGGTTCCGCAAAAGTGAGGTGATCTCTGCGGCTTTTATATGGGCTTTGTGCTGAACGGGTTCCAACTCGGTGACAGAGTTGTGGTCATCTCGTTCAGTGTCAAAAACTCAACAAAGTTCATGAGCTATTTGGGCAGCTGTCCTGAAGAGAAATGCTTCAATTCTTGCCCTCTTCCGGACCATGCAGAGAAGGGGATCCGAACTCCTGACGACTTTACAGGCTATATCCAGTACGATTATGTCATGTTGACACTCCAAACTCAAAAGTCCGTGGCCTTCCTGTTGTCGGAGGAAGTACAATCGTGGAAACGACAATTTGCGATGCAAACTCTTGAAGAGATACATCATTTTTGGAGTATATACGCCCAGTTGATACAGCTCCTCGCAAGTCCACTTCACTACTCCAAACGAGTAGAGTAAGATTCGAATGGCAAGCATATTTGTAGCAGTAACTTTGTTCTTCCCCGACAGTTCCGATGACCAGATCTGTCGAAGTTTATGCTGAAACTGGCCGCGGAGAGAATTCTTCACTGCTGTTACCTCTTGTGAGTGTCGTTATTCCACCCCGAGATAAGTATACATCTCTCCGACATTCAGATGGTGTAGGATGCTTCCATCTACGAGCTGCACATCCTCTCCCTAGGCCCCACATCGTCCTCTTTTGGAATGGAGCATTGCACATTTGTCTATCCTGAATTTCATACCGATACCATGCGTGTACTCTTCCATCACCCTCAAGGACTGATGGAGATCCTTCTCTCCAAAGGCATAAAGTTTAAGATCGTCCATATAAAATAAATGGGTAACCTTGTGCCTCCGATTTCCGGGGGTGCCATAGTTATACCTTCGAGTATTTCTGAGCGTAACGAATAATGGCAATAGTGAGATGCAGAAGAGAAGAGTACTGAGGGAATCACCCTGAAATAAACCCCTTCTGAAAGTGACCAACCAGTTTGGACTCTGGCTTGAATAGATGTTATGATGAACCGAGTTCGTCAGAGTGGTATCAGTTGTTCAATACATCTCACTATTTTGTCGGGTACTGCAAGGCATCTGAGCAAATGCAAGATGAACTCAGGCGATATTGTATCAAATGCCTTACGATAATCGATTGCGGCCATAGAGAGTTTGCGCTTATATTGCATAGAGTCCTGGGTTACACATACATCGATAAGCAGGTTCTCTTTACATCCAGCGACTCCTCTCTTCGGCCCTCTCTGTTCATATATCCGTTCGAACACTCGGTCAACTGCGGTGACATGGTGATACACGAATTCAAGCATGTTATCGGTCTGTAATTCTCAGGAATCGACAAATCTCCGCTTTTGGGGATGAGAACGGTCCGCCCCTTGACAAACTCGGGCCAGATGGCTGTGGGTAGTTTTTTTCCACCAATAAGTGTTCAGCCCGTTTAGAGTTATCGGGTTCGACGCAGTTCATTGATCTCAGGCTGTCGAAGCTCTATTGAAAGCTTCGAACTGCACTAGGGCTGAAGTGTCTGAGTTGGGTCGCTGAGGGTGTTCACAGATATCCTTCCAGAAGGATTCCACCTGATTAGCGGTCGACGGATTATCCACAACACGTGGAGGCTCTTGGAATAAGCGAGAAGATTTCTCGCGGAACCTAAGGTTTTCCGTAATACTTCTTGCTCGCCTCACTAGTGACTTCTTAGCAGCTACTAGCATTCGTATTATTATTATTATTTTGTTTAATACCGAAGTATGCGCTGGTCAGGCCCTATCCCCCTAAGCTTCGATACATTCGCGAAGGCGCGCCAGCATTATCAACCAACGACCACTCCCCACACCGTCGGGTAAGTGATCATAGGCTCCGAGAATCATGTGCCCTGATCAAGCACAGTGAGCCAAAAATGACAGCCTTCTGCATCTGTCCGGCTAAGAGTTCTGCCTTATTGTGGCCCTAGTGCGTGAATACGCAATCCACTACCGTATTAAATGCAATCCTGGATCGCTTACGAGGTGCCAAATTTTGTCAACTATTGATATTAAATCTGCTTATTGGCAGTTAGTTAGAGTTATATGACGTCAGCAAGGACAAACCCGTATTTACAGTCTCAGATAAAGGGTTATACCGTTTCAGGAGGATGTCATTTGGACTTCATAATGCAGCGGCTACTTGGCAAGGATTTTTAGAGGGAGTTCTAGGAACCGAATCAGAGACTTCATTCAGTCTTCGTATATCTTGACGATATAATCATTGTATCCACTGATTTCGAATCTCACTTTTCTCTTTTGAAAAAGATCTTGATTATCTCGATAATGTCAAGTCCGACCCTTCAAATATCAAAAATTTAAAGTTCAAGGAGACTCACTGTATTGGAATGTTAGTTCGGGTCATCCTAGGTTTGACGAAGAGCTGGATTGCAAAATAGATCTTTTTACCAAATATTGCCTTTGAAATCGACTAGTAATACTTCTGTCACTAAATACATTGAACAGGATGTTTTTTATATTCATGGGGTTCCGGAACGTCTCATCTACGATAACGAAAAACAGTATATTACTGAAGTATTTTCAGATATGGTAAAGTCGTATGGTTGTAAGATCGTTTTGAATGCAAACTACAGTCCTCACGTTAATCCTACGAAAATGTTTAATCGCTTTAAGATCTTTCATTCATTCAAATCAGAGAAGTTGGGATTCTCATTCATCAAAAATAGAGTTTTGCAATGCGGACAGCCGTGCATGAGGTAACAGGGTTCGGTCCTGCCTATCTCAACTTCGGTAGATATTCATTTATTTTTGGAGATCGAAATCGTGTAGAAAATGCGGATGGTGCACTAGAATTTGCGGAGAGGAAGTTTCTTTCTGAGTATCTAGAGGATTTCCACAAAAGTTTCGTGGATTTTAGAAAAAATATATCTTAGTCGTATGAGAATAATGAAATATGAGGCATAGGCCTTTCAAAATTGGAGATGGGAGAAATTGTATGAAAGAAAATACTCTATCCATCCATGCATCCATATTAGCTCTCAAATTTATCAACTAACATGTTGTCAACTAACATTTATGAGTTATCAAGTTTTGAATCAAGTAAATCTTTAGAATCCATACATATAAAATCTATCGAAGTAGATAGGAGTAGATTATTGAAACTTCCTTTTTATGTCTGTTTTTTTAAGCGCAGATGAAGTTACAATATTTTTCAAAATTATTTGGTTGCATAAAATTAAGTTCAATTGAAGATATTTCATGTATCACAAACACTCTATAAAAGTAGTCACTCTTGAAAAACTCTTGAGCTCGGTTCGGATTAGAAACAACGTAAATTAGATAGTGTTTCCTGGAAAAAACATGGAGATATCTACCTAGCAAATGTTTATAACTATCATTAGATAATTTTCGCAAAAAGGCAGATTTACATTTCAAAGGATGTTAGTGGTTGGATGTTTTGTGCATTTTGGCTTGTTTGGAACTGAATTCAACCCTCGATCGAATCGAGTTTGGATTAATATTGTAACGAATTAAAGAAATAACTACCTCGAACTAATTTATTTTTAACAATACTTCACTAATACAAATAATTTATATTC
>WOGP01011028.1:0-10094 GCA_015342065.1 Leptinotarsa undecemlineata
ATATATTCTTTTATTTTTTCCGGGTTTTTGTTCCATGTCTTGAATTGTCATCCCCGATGGGAATGAATTTCGCGACGTTTTGACAAAATAACATTTGTCATCCTCTGGCTATTTTCTGTTAAGTGTTCGGAAGTTGTCGGAACTACAGGTTCCAACAGAATGTTCGTTATCAGATTAATTTAGCATTTGAAATATTCTGAGGTATAAGAGAGCTATTTCATCATGTATACTTGACCTTTTCTTTTTATGAGTGTGATATCTGAAAAAGACTAGTTATTATTGTGTTTTGTTTCAACAGTGAATAATATTGACTAAAGGGATATTTTACATAATCCATTTGAATTGAGTTGAGTAATACGTGATATTTTCATTATACAGTTCCATTCAATATGATCATTTTTGAATGATTACTTCTCGTTTGAATCTTTAGAAAAATTCGTTAGGGATGATCTCTACAATTTTGAAATAATTTTTGGTGTAATAGTTATCGTTTTCGGAGGCATAGTTCAGAAGATTGCATATAAGTGAATGTCCTTGTCACAAGATTATGAAAATAAGTTCCTTACAACTTTTAAGAATGTAATGAATTCCTCTATTACATATAATCTTTTATAATTTGACTTTTTTCAATATGTTATGATTTTTCCTAACCTTGTTCCATGTTGAGTCACCTATTCTGTTTATATCATATTTTGGTTCATTATTTTTTATTAAAACTCCTAAGGCATTGAAATATATTTATGAACGTCCTTAAAAACAATATTGGTGTTGTATACTTTGATCCAACTTAAAACTTCAGTCATAAATTAATAGCCTATTTCTCAATTAGGTACAGTCACATTGTGCTAACTCAGTTCCTGGGAAATGGCAAACAGTGTCTTTTTGAATACAATTAATGAATTGGCTTTCATGGGGTTTTTGGGAATTTCTTCAATCAATCAGTAATGCTTATTTGTTCAATAACAAAATGAATGAACTTAATATACTCGTAGCTTGTTCAATTTGGGTACAGAATATTATCAGGACGTGTCAGATAACCAAAAATAATACTTATATTTAAATCAGTAAACTAACTTCCTGTCAATTTTTATATTGATTTTTGTTGTTAGATTTTAAAGTTTCAAGAATTCATTTGATTCATTTTTTTATTTTGAAAGGTTGAAGGATATTATTGTCACGATCTGTCAGTACATCAAGGCTAAAGAATATTCTACAAACTATGTAGATTATTTGAATAAACTCACATAGATCTAAAAATATATCTGGCATGCAAAACTTTCAAAATATAGTTAACCAGTTTTGAATTCGACTCACCTCGAATCATACGTATTTACTGGGTAGTAACGCATATATAGATTACATTTCGGAATTTTGACGAAAAAGTTATTTCATTTATTAGAAGTTCTCTACCAATTTTTTCCATCATCAACTTAAAAGCGCTCTAAAGCACGATTTGGAGATTGTTTAATGGCGATAAGGAGTAATGTTGATTGATAGTAACTTGATGAAATAGAGTACCTTTCTATTTTTCTCTCAAAATGTAGAAAGTGCATTTGATGATGATTTGTTGCCAACAAGAATTTTTCTTTGAGATTCGAAAATATATTGACAAATGTATAATATCATATGAATATTAATAAATATTGAATAGTAGTAGTAGGATGTTCTATTATCATTGTTATTGTCATCTTTATTTTCCCGTCCGATGAAGTTTTCAATAATAGTGGAGATTATTTTCTATCATATTCATTTCAAGAATATATAACGTAATATAAAATGTGTGGCATATAAGAAAAATAGGATCGAGTATATGCGAAGACAGCTTTTTGTGCTGAAGTTGCTCAGATAAAGAATTGGTTATGCTTATCTATCCAACTGTTCTGACTACCGTTATATACAATTGAATGAAAAGTACATAAAAAGCAACCCCGTAATCAACTCAATATCTATTCACCGATGCGAAAAAATAAATAAAAGTGAAAGGAGATTAGCCACAAGTTTAAAAAAATGTCGGAATTTGTGACAAATAAACTGGTGAAGTAATAGATGGAGGTGGCGCTAGAAGTCTTGAATTTTATATGATGAGTAACTTAGTTACAGATTCAAATATTGCACCTATTCAGTGAACGAGTTTCATTTTGAAATTAGGTCAATATCTCTCAATCAGCAATAATTGTTTGATGGTTTGTGATGTTTGTACTTAAAATCCTAAACTTCTACATGATAGCCGATCTAAGTTTGTAATATTTCTACGTACTAATTTATGCTTATCCCAGCTCCAACTGATAAACTAATATTAATCTACTCTACTGACGAATACATTCTTGGAATCTGGGAGGATGGAAGTACTAGAAGAAAGCAACGAATTTTCTTCTTTCGATAAACTTCAAAGTAAACTTTACATTCGAGAAAGATATTGACTCGAAACATAGGTTATGTAACATTCAAAAATATGATATTTTGAATGGAAATATCTTCAAAGTGATGAAATTTCTAACTGTACCTGTTAATAATCGCCATTTCAAAACGGATTTAAATGTACGTGAACCGTTCAAAAATAAGGTGGATGTTAAAATTTTGCGGGCTTCTTACATTATCAGCGATTTATTTTTAGGTTTTATATTGGTAGACTCGTCTCTATCATATTGTTCATATTTTTAGTTGTCCAACTTGTTGAGTTTGTTGATAAAAGGCTTGAAAGTTTGAAGTGTTGTGCGTGTTCGACGAGTCTCTACTATCGAAGAAAATGCATCTTTTGAGAAAAATGAAAATTCACCCTATTTTTTGAACAGACACCGTATGTTCTATTTTTTGATACCATGGTCGGTGGGAGGAATCGTATCTACGTAAAGTTTGGGTCGGTGTATGACAAAGAAAGTATCAGGAAAAGAGGAATAGAAACTTTTGTTTGCAATTTTACATATTACGGATCAAGGAGTGAACAATAAATGTACTTTAAAATGCTATTTGGGTTCTTTTAGGTATATAAAAAGCAGTATATATAAAAGCAGTAAAGTATAAAAAGCAAATTCGAATAATTGTTATATTCCAAGAATAGTTTGATATTCTGAGAAAAACCGTAATTATATATTGTTGTGAATAATAAAAGAATATTTTTCCATTTGGTTTCTTGTAAATATAGTCAAAGTGAATAATGAAGGAATTAATTCGGGTAATCCAAATATTCTAAGAACGAAATTCTGAAAGAAGTACGGAAAAAATTTTATTGTCAATAATAAATTAATTTTAAAATGTCCTTTGATATTATGACAAATAAATTAATAATGATAATAATTATATGATAAATAATTATTTTATTTGACCTTAACAAAAAATAAATGATAATTGAACAAGAAATCAGCCAGAATCACAATCACCATTCTCTTCTTCAGTTTCGAAACTAGAATCTTCACCTAAATTCATAATCAGATTTTTCGTAACTTCATCAATGAAAAGTTCTGCTTCCAAGCATTTTTCTTCCGAATTTTTCGCGTGATAGCAAAGTTTCTTTCACTCTTCAGCACCAAATTCGTCAAAAAAAATTGAACATAAATGTGGACATCCCTAATATTTTTTTTGTCACAAGTATTGCTTTAGTGGTGCCCATACTAATTCAATGAAATTCAATCTGGGTGGTAGGAAGTTAATTGTCAGACACTATGGCCATGTTTACTTGAAGTTTCATCTACCTCGAACGTTTCAAATTTTGGCTTATGGAATTTAATAAGGTTGAACCTTAACCGTTCTATCATATTTTGTTTTCTACTATTAGAAGTAGTTGCTTCATCTTTCCGAACATTGTGATGAATCGCATTGTCAATAACTACGACTGAACTTAGAGTTGAGTTAGGAATTGGTTTTTCCACCAACCATTTTTTATAATTGGTGAAATACATTTCGTGATGGTAGTCTGCGGTATTTGAATTTGATTTAAAAACAGTTGAGCATTGGGAATTATTGTCCTTTTGAAATGGGCTAGTCCTTCATTGAAATTGTCGTTCCAATAAATAGCAATGGTATGCGAAGCATGAATGTATGTTTCATCCATACATACATATTTAAATTGCCTGTACAATTTCATAACACGTAAAAAAGCTATTTTTAATTGATGAATATCATGTCTGTCCATTACTATTTTTCTATTTGTTTTCGTTTTTCTACCTTGTTCGTACCTTGTTCTATATTGCTTCCCTAACAATTCTTCGAATACTTAGTTCTTAATCACCAGTTGCAGCAATCACTTTCTCGTACAACTTATATAATGGAATGGATTAAGTACTCCAATAGGTCTTTTCTTCCTCCATATATTTAAATATATCAGAAACAACTTCACGAGTTTGACTATTTAAAATGTGTTGTAGCAATTTACTTTTAAACTCCCCCACTAACCGAATTCGGTCCTGAATTTGGATGTTTACGGTTCCAATAATCTACTAGACTGATAACATATTTCTACACATCTATTGCACATCTTGAGGGAGGTACTTTTCATCGGTCATCACTCAGTCCGGCAGCTGTAGTTAAGTTTGCTCTAACTCGAGCATTAACAACTAATGAGTAAGTGATTTTTTATGTAGACTCGTTCGGAAATGGAAAATGACTACTCGGATTAACTGAATATTATTTGCTTACCCAAATAGTATTGACTAGTTTAATTCAAATAATATCGATTTGAGAAGTGGTTCTGTCAAATATTGTGTATTGAAAGTTCCATTACTTTGGTCACATCCAGAATCAGAAGGCATGTGACATCAACGGAAATGGAAGTTTTTAATAACTATTTATAGATGAATGATGATATGATACGTGTATATGATGGAAATGGCTTTCTGATACCTAAGTTGTAAGTGACGGAAGAAAGCCATTTGGCTTTCTACATCTGCATCGTTATACAGGGAGTTTCAAATTCCATCCTCCTCATTGGGATCTCGGAAACAATGGGAGATACGAAGATGGTTAAATTTGGGCAAAGTTACTCATTTATCTGACTAAGAATATGCTGTTGGGAAAGTTCTGAAATTCCTAGTATATCCGGAGATATCTGGAAAAAAGCAGAAATTTTGGAAAACAGATTTTATTTTTTTCAGGCTGTATATTTTGAAGGTTCACCACCACATTGCCATTTTTTTTCTGCTATATAAATATGTTTACAGATTTGCTAGCGACGTTTCGTCTTCCGCCCACCATCATCAACTTAATTTTTTCTTATGGGCGCTACATTGGATTCTTTCTGTTTTGTATACAACTAAATTTAATCTTTTCAATGATGTATCATATGTACCATGTTTTTTTCTAAAAATGGGAGGTACTGAGAAAATAATTATTATCATACAGGAAATTAGACTTTCGATTTGTTACACTCAGTGACATTTTGGTATTGTACAAGTCATTGAATCTTTGGCGAAAAATGGCCTAACGAATGAAGAAAAAAGAGATATGATACCAATTCATTACAAATACCATAAAAACAGTGTTGACAACGGAACTGTATTTAAACTTGTATACCGAAAGACGGCAACCACATCGAACTATGTTCAAGTTATTGGATCAAAATTTGATCGAGTTTGGTTCATTTGAAAAGCCAATGAAAAAATACGGAGACAGAATCAACCATCAAAATTTGATAAATGAGGTATGTGTGAGGTAAATTAGAGATTGTGTCCTTTTCAATGAAAATAGAACTTTGAACAAATTACAATGATTGACTAAAATGTAAAGACAAAAGTAAATCACAGCAAATACTAAAAATGATAACACAACTGTGTCATTCTTCGAATATTATTCACTGGACGATTAATTTTCCTCCTCCTCAATCTTACGAACCCTCTTACAATGTTGTGATGTGGTCCCTCTGACCACAAATCCTATTTTTCGGTATATCCCATAAGAATTTATCCATAACACTTAAGTCTGGACACCTTGATGGCCACGTTGCCGGCCCGTTATTTCCTATCCATCCCTATCACCAAACTCTTCAGTCAGATAATCAAATACTCGTCTGGTAGTGTGCGGTGGAGCACCATCATGTTGAAACTAGATGTTGTTATAGTTAGCTAAAGGTAGATCATTCAAAGAGTCTTCGAAAATCGACATTTAAAACTGGTGATAGGTTTCTCCATTCAGAATTCTGTCTAATAAATGAGGACCAAAAATTCTTTTTTTGTAAATTCCTGCCCACATATCAATACTGAATCGCACTTAAGGGCGAATTTCTCTGAACTGCCTGGGGTTGTTTATTTCGGTAAAATATCCCACAATTCGTAAAAGTACTTTCATCTGTCCAAATAACATTTTTCGGGAAAACAGAAAAATTATGTTTTCTTATTAGCCAATTACAACATTCTAATCACCTTTCGGGACCACCTGAATGCAATTTGTGAGAAATTTGTATCATATCTCATTTTTGCCATTTTTAGCCAACAATTCAGTCGAACCCTATTATGATAAGAATTATTTTTTTTTCAATATCTCCAATTTTTCTAAAAAGAATTATATATTATGATACATCATTGAAAAGGTAAAATCTGATTCTATTCAAAACAGAAAGAGTCCAATGTAGCATCCAAAAATAAAGTTGATGATGGTGGCCGGAAGACGAAACGTTGGATAGCACATCTGAAAACTACATTATCTAGCAGGAAAAAAGTGACAATGTGGAAATGTAATTTATTTTCAAATCATTCGAAAAATAAAGCCAGAAAAAAATAACCATTTCTGAAATTTCTGTTCTTTTCCGGAGATCTCCGGATATACTCGGAATTTCAGAACTTTGTCGACGGCATATCGTTAGCAATAAATGCGCAACTTTGTCCCAATTTAATCATCTTCGTATCTCCCATAGTTTTCGAGATCTCAATAGTGAGGATCGAATTTGAAACATCCTATATAACGATGCAGATATACAGGGCTTTGCATAAAAACTTTCATCTTTGAATATTTCCGGAAAAAAATTATTCGAGACCCGTAATTGAGAATCGATCATACGTAATAGAGTCCTTAGATTTCTGAAATATTTGATTTATGCGTTTCAAATTTTAGGATTTTTCGATTATCCACCAAGCTGTGATCTATTGCCAAAATATATTTTGCAAATTGCATACGAGAAATTGGTACTTTTTACTACGAACGAGCATGAAGAGACGGTGCGGTGTATTAAAAATGGCAGTGTTGACATCAATGCGTAAACCATTTAAAAAAATCATCATTGAAGGGACCAAAGCTGAATAACCATAGCTAATATTCCAAGTCAGTATCTTTTCGAAGTTTTCGAATATTTCTCCAAATTGACAAATACATGGTTGACAGAAATTTAATGAAGACTTCTTCAATAAGGGGTCAAAATAAAAAATAACTTTGGTAAGGTCACGGTAAGGTGCATCAAATTTAAACGTCCAAGTAATTCAGTTATTCATTGGGAGCAAGTAGGGTAACTAAGTAATTCATAGCTATGAAAAATGAAAATCAAATTTGTATTTGGAATCAAAACTTATTTTTTTTCCTATATAACATATTCGCGAAATGAAAAATTCTGAAAAAGTTGTACTCACATTTGCCGTTGAAGTAAGTTTTGCCAAACGGCTTTCAGTTCAGCATTGGGAGCTCTCAGAATCACAGTTTTTTTGTTTGCGTTTTTTCTAGGCGTCCTCGTGAGGTCAGGACCGCAGTGAACTGTAGGACTCTTTGCAGTCTTACCCTCGGGATTTATTGTTATCCTGAATTCAGTATCTGAGTATTCAAAAACAATCGTAAGGTGCATTTCATTGATTGATATCTAGATATATTCACATTCGAAAATGATTAGAGAAGAAAATATAGATATAGATATAGTGTGTCTCTTTATTGCATTCGAATTTTTACCTTTTTTTCGTACGTTGAAAAACATATCTGTTATATGTGACAGGGGCAATGGGTCTTCAATAACGAATAAAACACGATCCCTAGAGGCCTTTGCAAATAATAAAAGATCACTAAAAAGTAAAGTCCAATACTGACGAACGTTTCGACCCTCCACTCTACCGAGGTCACCACCAAATATCCATTGTCGGCCAGGTTTATTTAGAACGAAGGGCTGAAAAAAATAATATTATTGAATATTATTGATGGATACCAAAAATATGCGAAATAGTATGAAATAATGATGTATTTCAAAAAACATATAGATGAGATTCAAAACCAAGGTATTGACGATATTTTTTCTGTATCAACAATCATTTTGTGGTGATAGTAAAATGGCCATGCCACACTCCAGGAAGTGAATGAAAAGTTACGTATATATGGAAGGCTTGTAAAGTAGCAAACAAAAGTTCGGGATTGTACAGAATTTGTATCGCTGTGATTTTCAGTAAATGAAATATCTGACGAAGTCAAGATTTTTTGGTAGTAGGCAGTTTCAGGATATATACTCATTCCAGAACAGCTTCCAATTTTCATTTATCTGTTATTCAATAACTATTAATTACTGATTTCTATTCATACCGTTTGCTGGATTTGAAAATATCCCGCAATAAAAAAATAAAGATTGAAATGAAGTTTTCCCTTGATGAGTGGTGTATGAAATCAAAGTTTGAAAAACCTTGAGTAACAACTTCCATACATAGGAGTTAATGTTACAATATTACCATAAATTATATTTGTTGCATTCACAAGGTAATTTCTAAGTGTATTTTAACTTTTTTGGAAAAGTTTCCATCTACTTTTTTTGATTATTTTATAATAATAGCTTAGCAATTACAAAATAGAGTTTTTGTATCCTAAGTTACAAAATTGTTCAGAATACTGATCGAAACGATATAAAAATTACTGATGTATGTATAGTATACCTATACGAAGGTAATTCGAATGGCATAATTACCGAACGTCGGCAATTTCTTCGTATGGCATGGACGGCGTGGTATACTTACGGAGTCTAATCACTATTAACTATTAAATTTATCAGACCCGGTACATTACTCTTTTCTTCATCTGTTCGGCTTTACTTCGTATAGACCAGGGGTTCCCAACCTTTTTGCACCTGCGTACCACTTGACTTTTTGAGAAATATTGGCGTACCACCAGACCTAAATATTTCAATAAACGTATAATATTTACTCTTCTAAAAGTGTTCGAAGGCTTTTTTAATTAATTTCCTGAGAAAACTCCATATGTAATGGTTAGATATTTGTTCATTTATAACATGCTTATAATTAAAGAGGAATAAAAAGATTAATTAACAGTTTTATTTATTACCCATAGTTCTGAAAATATACAAATAAAAATAATTAAAAAGTCAGCAAAATTCATTCGTGATGGATGACACAATGCATACTTTTGCATTCGGGAGCAACTCCCTTCATTTTTGCTGCTAGCCCTATCAATTTTCCTGACGTAGCTTTTGCCCCATCTGTACGCAAGTACAGGGAATGCTTACTTTGAAGACAAATTATTTTAAATTAAATGGGCTTACCAATCAAATCAGGGTATTCAGTATTTTGGTGTCGTATTAGCAAGAAGGCTTCATGGATTGGTTCGAAAGTGTTTCAAGACATACAATACATTGAGGAATAGGAAAATCACTGGTTTCAGTCCCTGGCTTCACTTTTAAACCGTACTGTAAGTAGCTTTCATTGTATTTACAGTATCGTATTGTGTAGATTACATTGTATTCTGCAGAATCCTTTGAAGTAGAAGAGAACGTCAGAAATCGTTTCATAGTTCAGTTTTCTGATACGAAATCAGAATTAATAATCACAACACCCACAAGGAACCTGTGATGCCAAGTGAAAGAAAAAAAAAATCCTTTTAAAGACCCACAGGTAAAAAATGAAACACCCTTTGTTCACCAATTGTACTCTCTGGGGATTACTAATTAAAATTCCTGAAGTATTTTGTTCCTTTATTACCTAGGAATTATGAATTCCAATGTGATGGAAAAACAAAGATGTCAGGTCGTTCACTGGTTTATGGGTATTTCGTTTTTCCTTGACCCATGATAGGTGGTAGGCGTACCGGTTGAGAACCTCTGGAGTAGACTAACATGGTCAGTGTTGCCAAGTCATGATCAGCAGTGGATTTTATGTCAGAAAAGCAGTAAATTGATACAAACAATATTAGGAGAT
>WOGP01011029.1:0-10094 GCA_015342065.1 Leptinotarsa undecemlineata
TTTCTTTGGAAGATTCCCTTATCCTCTTTTTTTGTATCAAGATGGAGTAGTAGAAAGCCAAAAACTTTCTTTCCCAAAAATTAATCACTCCTAAAAAAATATAACCCTTTCAATACAAAAAAAAAAAGATTTTATATTGTGCTTTCGTGAGATACATTCTTGAATATTGTTCGGTTATATTGGGCCCATACTATAATGTGACTATTGATTTGATTGAGAATGTTCAAAAGAAATTTTTATGGAATTGTTTTTTTTAATTTGGTATTCAACGGAACGAATATGAGTACAGTCATCTTTCAACCAAGTTGAATAAAAATCATTGTAAGATAGGAACATTTCTATGAACTTGAGTTTTCTCTTCAAAATAATAAATAGTGGACATAAACTGAACTACTTCAACCAGAACTACTTCCACTAATAACTTTTCATATCAAACAAAAAGATACGAGAAATCCTGACATTTTTCATATACATTTTTTCCATACAATTATGCTTTGAACATGCCGATTCCTTGTATTCTGAAGCTGGGAAATCAAAATCATAATAACTTAGATCTGTTTAATGTGTCACTTCAGGTCTTTCTTCTTCATTTAATACTTTAACTGAACCACATGGCCCCAATCTGAAATGTATGGCTATAAGCCAATTTTGTTTTATATAATTCAAATATTACAAATGTGCCATTTACTTATTTTGATATTTCCTGTTTCCTGACAAGTGAGCCCTGATGATGACGAAAGTCCAAAGCGCTTTGCGAAAATTTTAAATATTATACACTTTTAATACAAAACTCTTCGATTCATTCATTCAAATAAGTGTATTCAACTTTTCCAACTTCAATTTAAAAATCAATTTTAAAGTCTATAGCGTTTCCGAAGTTTTTCTTTGCCTCACCATTTTCTTTGTAAGTACCAAATTTGTTTCTTCTTTCAGTAATGTAGTCACTGAAAATTAGGATTTATCAATAGTTTGTATTTCACACTTCGCTAAATGTTTTGTAAAATTGTAAATTGTAATGTAGACATTCGCATTCAAAAGTACTGGCTAGTTCTTCACACTTTGTTAAATATGTTTTTGTGAATTGACTTTGCCGTTGAATAAATAAATAAATGGATAGGGTCAGCAGCAGCCAGCACTGGCAAACAGAAGAGGTTCGTTCCTACTCCATGACAACTCCACAGACCTCTCAAAACGGCCTGCGTCGACTTCATGCAATCCCAAGCACATAATTTTGATGCTCCAGGAAGAAGAAATCAATTGACTGGCGAATAAAATGGCACTTATTCAGATTGTATTGAATAAATATACACCAAGATATTCTAGTTCAAAGTAGACTCATAAAAACGAGTAAAACTTTTGAAACAATCTAACAGTTACATCTACTAATTTTGCAGTAGACTTAATGGCGTGGCTTTTCTATACCCAAAAAGTATTAGGACACATATTTGTTAGTATTAGATTATACAACAGTTCCACTTTCGCATTATATATCAAAAGCTTGGGCGTATTGTAATAAATTTTGAAGTTTTGACTACAAAATATTCGGTTTGACACACTTCCACTGATTTAATTGAGTCAATCAATAAACTTAATGACTGTTCGTAGATGATTGATAACTGCCAACTTTTATAATGGTAATAATGATGATGCAACTCTGCAACATGTATCCCTTCAGATAACGTAATAAATAAGTTATGAATCCGTCACTACACTGATCATTATTTGGTAATCTCCTTTTTTTCTGTTGGTGCTCCGTCAATTATGTTAAAGGAGTGATGTTTCCATCAGTACAATGCTTTCGACTAAATGAAGTATTTATATAAATGTGTCCCAACTATCATAAAACTACAACTACAACTAGATTTCATCACTATATAGTATTGACCAGTTCCTAAATGATTGAGAGACTTCAAACTGTTTTAAGATGAACATGATCAATATTTCCACTTTTCATTTCATACTGAAGATGAAGAAATCCTTTTTGTAAATTTTTACTTATAGGTTGTAACATACAAACTATTTTAATTTTAATTTTTTATTTTCACAGATTTAGCATTCCTCTGAGCTGTCTGCAGCGGTACTCCAGAAATCATATCCCAAATTCTGACAGCTTATTGAATCTTATATCAATCTTTTATTTTGTTCATTAGGAATCACACTTTAAAAGGTGAGATCTCGTTAGTCCTTAACTCGCACAAGTTTCGACTTCTGAGGGTTGTCGTTCGTAGGAGCGCGACAGCTGGTTGATGAAAAAACAGTTTTTATACTGATTTCATTCATTTCACGATTAGGTAGACAAACCAATGGCAAGTATTCTTCTTCTTTTATTCGGTCATAGTGATTAACATGAAGTGAGAAGAGCAATACAGACAAGGATATTCACCTACTTTTGCGAGGATGTCATGTTTTGGTGGATTTCTTTTATATAGATGTTTGAAGGAACTGAAGGTTTTGAACTAAAACCGATTTTAAAAGGACTTTTGCTGCACCTGACTTTACATGAAGAACACTTAGTGGAGATTTAATTGAAAATTTTGATAATCAAGAAGCAGAAAATATTCCAAAGTAAATTACGTAAAGTAATTTGGTATATTAGTTAATTCCTACCATTAATTGACTCATCATGATTTTTACATTTTTTCTCTTCATTCACGCAATTTCAGCCAAATTAAAGCAGATCCCTTAAAAAATTCAGTTTGAAATGAAGCATGTGGTAGGCAGTAACAAAATACTAGGTTTGTCTTGATACATTGTAAAACACCAACATAGCTGGTAAAACAAGTCTACCAGCTGTTGAAAAAAGATGTTTCTCTTAATGTCGCTCCCTCACGAACGACAACCTTATGAACGAGATCTTGCAGTTTAAAGTGCGATTCTTAGCATCTCCCAATGATCACTCGGTTTGCACGTCCAGAAACAATATTTTTATTTTTCTCCTGGGGGGTGGGGGAAGTGCTTTTCAAATAGATTCACTATCCAGTTTTTCAGTTATTTCGGTATTTCTGCCAATGATTTCAAAGGCATTTTCAAAGTCTATAGATGGATCCCTCTGATTGATTTCCATGATTTTTCATAACACATTTAATAAGTTTTTCATTTTAATAAATTTTTCTGCTTCATTTTCTAGTCCGTTCATAGAAATAGCACAAACCAGTGTAATCAAAGAATTACAAATTATAGAAAAAGCATAAACCAGTGTTATCAAAACTTTACACTATTTTGTGCTTTCTGTACCTACCATGTCAACTATATATGCAATATAAAGATGTTTTATTAGTTGATTTATTGTTTGTTTTTGTTACTATCTTTTTCAATTGTAGTCATCTTCGTTAGTTTTTTTGCTTTCTTCGAAATTCAATGCTTCGATTACCTTTTTCTGTTTATTGTGTCGATCCTATACTGATGAAGTTCGTTAATTTTGATTTTGACAACTCAAATCCAAGTTTCCCGCAATGCACCAATTTTTATCACGCTTAAAATTTTCTGACAAATGGATAATGAGAAGTTTCTCATATGGTGCAATATTTTTGAAAAATGCATTGTTTTGTGTTTTCCAAGTAGTTGTTTCGAGACGGCTTTTTCTCACAGTTTGTGGATAAAAATTACTTCTATTGAAAATTTCCAAATTTCTTTTTTATAAAGATGAAGGAGTAGAAAACCAAAACATTTCTTTCCCAACTTGGGATTTTGTTGGAATACTCATATTTGTTCGTCTGTCTCGTTAAGGCTCCACATATAGTGAATCATTTTCTGTCATAAAGTTTTTATAGAGTCATTCATTTATTCAGATTTTTTTCCAATATCAACTTTATAGCAATAAAACAAACTCCAGAACTCTTAATCTGATCAGATAAATCACTAATGTAATTGCTGAATGATCAAAACCTTCAAAATGTCAAGTGTGAGCACTCTAAATCAAATAGCTTTCACATGGTATGAATAAATTAAGTGTTAAACCTACCCACTCGACATGATCTGCTATAATTTCAAGCGAACGGTGATTTGTCAAATTTTGCAATGTCTTCCAAGTGAGATATAATTCAATCGCTAATAAAAACCGTTTTTTATGTTAATAAATAAGAAATTGGATCGAACGAATTTCACAAGTGTTTTTATGTTGGCCAAGAAATGAACGACTAGTTGTGTAATATATATCGAAAGGACTGTCGTTCAAAGAATTGACGAATCTCAACTCTACATAAGTTGTTATTAAAAGCGGCTGCATTACTTCTTTTTGATTTTCAATGGTTATTGTTGCGGTTGTCCCAGGTGGTTACGATAAATATTATATATTTGAAATTTTTGTATGTTTAAAGGCTTTCTGTCACCGAAAGAAACAAATCTACTGTTATCACCATGAGTGTACGTATACACATTCTTACGGTTGATCCTAGTCATAGAAATTCAATTTGAATTGAGAGGATAGTATTTTCAGTAAAGATGATTTTCCTATGGAAAAACCCTTTTGGATATCTGTTTTTCATGTTCAAACCAAAAATATATGGACTTCCAACGAAAGAAAGACAAAATACCTACAATAGAAATTTCAAACTTCGAATTGACAGTTATTTTCCAAAATTTTCCAACAAAATCAGGTTACTTAGACAATTTTCTGAATAAAAGTACTCGCATGATAAATCGATCGGAGTAACGATGTTTGATAAAAATCGTTACTCGCAAGCCTCAAGAGCAGTCTGCGAAAAAACCCTATTTGTACTTGAAATAGCATCTTAGGGTTATATCGTATGGCTTCACTATGTGAAGGTATTCTATTCAACATGGCTGTGAATATCTGTAGCGTGTAGATGCACCCACAGAGAGAAATCCAATGGATTTAAATCAAGGGACGGCGGTGACCATGCACATGGCCCACCTCTACCAATGCATCTATTGTGGAAAGCATGGCTCAGATGATTTCGCACAATCGAACTAAAATAAGGAGAAGTGCCATCATACATAAACCACTTATCTCTTCGGTTTTGCAATGAAAAATTTTCCAAAAGTTCATTCAAATCGTTCTGAAGCAACTCCAAATAACGTTCGGCATTCAATCGGTGATGTAGAACGCATGTTCCTATAGGATGAGTTTCTATGATACTAAGTCGAATATACTCCCATGAAATTGAATTATATCGGTGAAACTCCCCATATAATGATAGAGATCTCCAGTTAATGGATGTCGTCGAACAAAAGTACATTTTTATCAAAAATCGTTGCTCCTATCGATTTTTAACATGAGTACTTTTATTCCTGATTAAATTACCTGATTTTGTTGAAAAATATTGAAAAATATCTATCATTTCAAAGTTTTTGGGTGTAGAACATCGGGGGTACTCCGTTCCTGACTTTGCAGCCAAATAACTGACTCCTACATGAAAGCTCATGAAAGCAATTCATCTGTTTAGTCAATCACCAAAATTTGGTTGATTGTGAATATTCACTAGAAAAGTCATATAGTACTGGTAACATTTTGAACCATCTATACATTCCCGAGAGGAAAAGAAAAAGTTCAGGGACACCCTGCATACCTTTGTACCAAAAATATTATGAATAATTCTTTACCAGTTTATAGAAGCGTTAGACTTTCGTGTCCATTGTCGAATTTTCTCATTGATTTTGAAAATGGGGAACACTTCTATAATTATAAAAGCACAGGCTATCACAGTTGAAGAGAACAAAATCGGAGCCGGTAGTTAGTTAGCCATGCTCGAATGAAACCTGAAGTAGTAAACGTTTTGTCAACTACTGCGGCATACATCATCGGTCGGTTGTGCGTTTACTGCGAAGAAGACTCAGTAACGAGGGGGGTTCCTATTACTAAATCTTGAACTCGCTGCTATGACATTGGATGCATACTTTCTGTTCCAAACTTTTTCAATACATGTCCATTTTACGAATCACATATGCTTTCGATCTTGTTATTCGAACAATTCATGACACAATGAGCACTCCACTGAGACGCCACTGAATCGAATAACTTCAAACCAGTTATGAGCCAGTTATTACTTCAAATGATTTTACCAAACTCTATACATTCATTTATTTAAACTTCAATGTCCTGTATTTTACAAAAGAAACAAATCCGGTCAATCTAACGAATCACTCTCTGAAATTTCATACTGTAGTGAAGGAACACCCTGTCTATGAATTCAAAAAAGTATCAATACAATATAATAACAAAGAGATATAACAAAACCACGTGATACACGTAACGTATACACATTTCTTGACCCTTGTGGGAAACTTATAATATAAATGATGAATTAAATTGTATGGGTACATAGTAAATTATTGTTGAAAACTATATTCTATAATTATTCTATAACACCTCACTGGTAGACATCAGCAGTGAGGATGAACACATGTCATCCATGTAAGTGAAACTTTTACGTTATTCCATAACGAATGTTTGGAATATAGATATACTGAATACAAAAAACTGTTTTTCGTATGATTCAGTGTTCATATAAAAGTATTTGTCTCAACAGGAGCTGAAAACTCCACGACAAATATCGTCTTGCTCTGGTGGTCAAGAAGGATTACAACAGGCTTATCACCTTGTTTAAGCCGGGAGTGGGGAACGAATAGTTCCAATAAATTCGGCACTACTTGTTCCCCACAATGGATTCGATAACCTCCGGAGCTTAGGCAACACCGGTGTTTCGTCAATACCGTAAGAGTGCTGTAGATGATAATATGGTACATTTAGGTCGCTTTATATCGATGGATATAAAGGTGGTTACAAGAATTTTACATTTTGCTTCTTAGTGTGCGTAGAGGTCAGAAATATTAAATGACTCATCGATAAAGATGGGTATGATTTACTAGTCGAAGACATTGTTGCCTGCTCTGTTTTGTCTCAAGCATGTCCAATATTCTCTAGTTCCAAGAGGAAGTATCCTTTTTGTAGGAATACAATGATTATATATTAATATTTAAAATATAATCATTATTTTCATAAGATTTGCATCTTAAAACGATCCATGATTTTTAAAACATACTTTAACGCCATAAGCAGGTGCGTTTAAACTTCAGATTAGTTACATTGTTTTCAATGATTGAAATTTTGGAATTGTTGTAAATTATGCCCTGAAAAAAATAATGCCGGCCGCTTCCGGTCTTCGTCAATCGACTGTGACTTGGCCAAGGTCGCGCTCAACTCTACTTGCGTTTCTCGATAGTTCTAGGTGTCGCGTCGCGACACTATCAGCTGCCAGAGACTTCTATTAGGGCATATAAACACTTCCAATAGACAAATGAGAAAAGTCTAGTTGAAAGTGCGGTACGAAGTGAGGTAATAAAGCGTCAGACACCCGTGGGTTGGGCTACCTATCGGGCGCGTCCACAGGTGGCGGATAGGGGAACAGCCAGGAAACTGTAGGCCCTGTTATGGGAGTCAATGTGGCGTTAGGGACGGGGTCGCCGGACTCCTAGTCAGTGGCCATGCGGTTGCGAACGATCCTCTTGGCGAACTGGGCGAAACCTCATTGTACCTCTGGTAATGCGGAGCTCTGCCAGAGGTGACCAACTCTACCGTTGCCACTCGTGGGAACACACATGAATGAAACAAACACAAAAACAGAAACAACAAAAACAAAAATCAATACCAAGGCTGGACAGCTCAATCTAAGGCAGTGGCTGATGATGAACAGAAATGTCCACCCCAATCTACCGCTTGGAATGAGGCTGGGAATGTGCGGATCACCTCGTTGTGTAATACAAAGGCTAAGGCGTAAGCGCATTTGCGACGCCGAGGCCAAAAGGACAAAGAGAGCGAAGGATACAGAAATGGCAGCAACTATAAGTACACCCTCTTTCTTCAAAACTCCACCTCCAACAGCAAGGGCACTTCCTGCGGCGAGTGCCAAGAGCTTCGCCTTGAATGAAGGCAAGGAATCGATTTCCTCTACAGGAAAGCTCTCTCACTTGACACCTCCATGGAGGGAACCCCAAGAGGGTTGAAGAAGTCACGCAACGACAGTAATGTCACTGCACCTTCCAAAACCTTCACGGAGGCCACGGTGAGACACCTCAAGGTTACCAAAGAGATTGTATGTTCGGCGAGTCTTGGCCTACACCTGCCAATATAAAGAAGATGTTTCCTAGTGTCCTGTCCACCTTCCTGGAAAGGACAGGATGGACGATGACATTGGAGGACAACTCCTCGGGAGGATTCACAATGGGTCACATATGGCCTAAGTGCTGTGGGCCTATACTCACCATCCCTACTCTACAGATACAGAACATTTGGATACAAATGTAGATGATCATCATTTTGAACTTTCAATCAACTGAAAATAAAGTAGGTAAGCAGTTGAACATCACTATATATTATTAATTGAAGGCCCATACCCCGTCTGTCTGTCATATAAACTTGAAAGGTCAATCCACATTGTTCTTCTTTTATAGGATTGAAAAAAAAAAGGCGATGGCGTATGTATACCTTTCGAAGACAGCTATACCCAATGTAATATTCAAAATAATGGCCATGTATTACCGTTTTTTTTTTCATTTCACAAAATTACACGAACCATGAACGTAATTGAAATTATTCAACGAAATTTCCCACTTTTGCCGGATTGTGATTCACCTGCTCCAAAAACCAATCAACCTGTTTTATCATATTATATTGATCTAGTTCCAAGTATCCTTCATTATTTTTCTCACTCACTCACCAGTTGATATTTCTCTGAGTTTTTTTAAACCTCTCTCTAATTACCAATTAAACAGATCTTATTCGTACCTCTTATGGTACTGCCTTGATGATTTTTCCAAGGCATCCAACGATATGAAAATAAAATATGTTTCTCATTGCTTCTCGAAGAAATCCATGGTCTTGACCCTGATAACAGAAGAGCACGGTCTGCTACACCAAAGAAGGTGAGGTAGATCATCGTGACCGTGACTGTCTGCGAAGAAAGTGAAACCATTCTTCTCTTTCATCATTCCAGCTTTGTCGAAGAAATTGAAAGTAGACGAAACTAGATCGCATTACTCTACTTCACTCAAATGTATAACAAATTTGTCACCGCCAAACCCGTGAGTGGTATCGTAGAAGACAGTTTTTTACGAATCGCATATGTATTATTCATGAAAGAGGTAAATGGAACAACCGATTTTTTTTTATTTTGTTCGCAGAAACACGAAGGTGTTGTATTTATCGTGCAGGTGGAGTATGTTGCGTCACAGTACTCACTAAACAACAAAGCACCAGATCACTTTGGAATCAATAAATGCACTACAGGGTGGATCAATTCGCATTCATGATTTTGGTGGCACAGAATGAAGAATCGTGCGAAGCAGAAACAAATGAATTATAATTTAGCGGATATGAATCTGAAGATGAAGATGGAGGTGAAACAACTGATGACAAACTCGAAATAAAACAGAAAAAACCCAATTCTGTTTCAATTGTAGAAAAACATATAAAGGAAACGGAAAGAAAAAAACCGTTTTTGAAAATGATACCACAGAAACTCCATAAATTTCAATTTTTCAACGAAAAAATGTGTTATTCAGTTCACATCTGTATCTATTGCTGGTTGTTTGACTAGCGTAGCTCAAAAATAACGAAGTTTATGTTTGAAAAATTGACGTTTATCTGAGAAAATATTCAGGAGGAGTGGTATTTGTGAAGATTCTGTCCTGGAATATCTTCAGCTGAATACATCGATATAAGAACTGAATATCAATTCTCAAATTACATAAATTTCATTAAGTACTTCAATAACGAGAAATTCCAATGAAACTATAATGACTTTTGAACTTTTGAGTTTGGAGTGTCTACATGACAGGAGTTCGGATCCCCTTCTCTGCATGGTCCATGACCATGAAAGAGCAGGAATTGGAGCATTTCTCCTCCATAATTTTCGACTTTGAATGGTGTGACGACAACTCTGTTACCGAGTTGGAACCCGTTTAGCAAAAAGCTCAGACAAAAGCCTCAGAGTCAGTTTACTTCTGTGGAGACACAAGAATAAGCCAATGCATGGGGTCGTCTTCAATAACATTGGAGACCTTGGCTTATCAAAGCGCCTGACGTTCGCTTTTCTCAGGTCGAGTGGGCTGAAGTCGGAAACTGAGGGGTTCATCAT
>WOGP01011030.1:0-10094 GCA_015342065.1 Leptinotarsa undecemlineata
ATACTTTCTTTTTATGTGAAAATAACCCCAGCAGCACAAACTTTTCAAAAGATATGATTCTTTTTCATCAAACTGATTGAAGGGGTTGCAGAGGGGGTATTTTTTTTGCGACAAAATCGAGGAACATATAGGTATCATAGAATACGCCGAATATTTTCGTTTTCTGTGAAAATGACCCCAGTAGCACAAACTTCTCAAAAGATATGATTTTTTTTATCAAAATTATTGAAGGGGTTTCAGGGGGTATATTTTTCCGCGAGAAAATCGAAGATCGTATAGGTATCATAGAATAAGCCGAATACTTTCGTTTTATGTGAAAATATCTCCAGCTGCACAAATTTTCAAAAGATATGATTTTTTCAATCAAAATGATGGAAGGAGTTACAAGGAATGTTCTTTTCTGGGACAAAATATAAGGGTACTATTGAAAACGTTGAAAACTATCGTTTCATGTGAAAATTTCCATAGCTTGCCATGAAATTATTGTTATAAAAGACAACTTTTCATGGTTAGCAATGAATTTCAACGACCAATGGTGGCTTGGCGTACTCCTTTCCGTTAATGGTAAATTTCCCCAATTGGTGGCTGAAACCCATGGCTGCCTTCACACTGGTCATTATTTTCAGTTTTATATCTTATCAATTAGTTTGAAATTGCACAGAGTTCTATTCGAAACTTTTGTCTCGAGTTTATTTTTGGTTGAACCGGTATAGATTTTCAATTATTTTTTCGGCAGAAATGTCAGTTTCAATGATCTATACCTTCTTTACGAATATGAAATTTTTAATTCACACACAACTGAATGGCGCCGTGTACAATGATTTCGTTGTCACCCGGTATATGATAAACAGTGTTATTTGTCACATTCCTAATTTGAAGCGACTATGTATGCATAATGCGCGATTCGAAGGATTTGATCAATACAAATGTCAGAAGTGTTGCCATAGTATTTCGAAAATATTGTGTCAATTTCAACATTATAGTAGCTGAGTTTTGTAGAATGACCCCATCCAACGATTTTCGGGTAAATTCCAATACACAATTCGAGAAAGAAACCTTACTTTCGAAGTATAAAGTTCCTATCCAACACTTCGAATATGATTTTATAGAAAAATGCAATGATGGAAAAGAATTAGAGAAGATACTTTTGGTTCTGCGATCAGGTGAAGAAGGGCATTATCCAGATCTCATCAATACCACAGAAAGGCGCTTATCTACAGTGAAACCGAAAAGTAAATTGTTGAAGAAAGTAGTGCGGGTTCTTGAAAAACAAGATCTGAGAAAAGATGAACTTGAAGAAATATCTGAGGACTTGAACGAGTTTGTGCTGCAGGTTTCAAAGACTGACAGAGAACTCGAGAGCAGAAAAAGTAACAAAAGTTACCATGAAGTAGATGTAAGAAGTTTCAAGGAGTTCAAAAATGCTGATGAATCCAGCAAAGAATCACAAAAAAGGATAGCTTCTACGGACTACGGAGCTTGGGATAAGTACGATCCAGATACAGAGTTATTAAAAATGGAGTTGGAAGAAGAAAAAAATAGAAAATCGGTATCGAAGCTAAAGAATCAGGTCAAACCTAAGAAGACTGTTACTTTCAACCATTTTGCTACCGAAGCTGAAGCCATTTTCTATTCGAACAGAGAAAAGGAGAAAGGTAACGAGTTTTTCAAAACTGGTGATTACGTCGATGCTCTACAGTGTTATACCAACAGCATAAAAATCAAGGCTAACGTGAACAATCTTAACAACAGAGCTGCAACTTTCTTGAAACTTAAGAAATACCAAGAAGCTCTGGAGGACTGTGAGAGAGTGCTGAATTTGGAAGAACACAATTTGAAGGCACGTCTGAGGAAAGCTGAGGCACTCGATAAGCTACAAAGGTTCGAAGAAGCCCTGGAAAGTGTGGAGTTTGTTATACGGAAAGATCCTAATAACTGTACAGCGCAAGAGCTGTCCAGTAGAATGAGAGAACGGTGTGGTAGTGAATTGAAAAACACTAGGTTGAAAATAACGGAGATAGAATAGTTCATCTTCACTTTCTATGAGAATAATTATAATATTATATATTATGTGAATATTACTTTGAATTAATCTATATGACGTAATAAAAAACAGAAAGTGTGTTATTTGTATTTGACATAATACGAAAGTAATCGAACACAGGTTTACAAAAAAACAACAAACGCAAAGTTATTTCCTTAATTCCTAATAGAAAACCAAAAAAAAAATTACATGGGAAAGTAATCTGTTGAAAAAAATGTTTTTTCATATTCTTATCTTTGTATTGATAGTATGACAAGGTTTCCACTGAATAGAATATATTTATTTTTTGTATTTTTTCGTATCAGTGTAAACTAGAAGTTTGAATGTTCTATACCTGTTAAATTTATGCATTACAATTTTTATTTAAAAAAAAAATTAATTTTGCAAGCTTCGATGGTATTTAGTATAGTAGATTTTTGTTATATTAACTGATTTAATGATGAGGACTAGCATGGAAATGTCAGAAACTGTAAGAGATACAAGTGGGCTAAATTTATAAGTTACCCATTTTAAAGATTACTTGAATAACGTTTTAAAATCTACTTACTGTCTACTGTCTACTAACTATTGTAGTAATACGTCAGTGAAGTTGTCGCAAAAAGTTAACTTATACTGGGTGATCCTTTTTTCCGATTGATATAAAAAAATTAAACTGGTGATTTTTCTCAAAGAGTAAACGTCGAAATAAAAATCTGTTAGCACGTCCTGCATAGCTTCAGAAGTAACAATGAGAAAGTGATATTTTTCATCAGATGTCCATGATAACGTGCTTTTTTGTCACGTGATGGAGTCGGCCGATATTTGATGAAAATCCATAATGTATTTAAGAAATAGTTCATTTACAAAAACGTAATAATAGATTCTTCAGACGCATCTACACTATAGAATATACTATACAATATATAGTATCTATACTATAGTATAGACAGTATATAGTATAGAAAAAGCCATTGTATAGTAAAACACGTGTTGCGTTTTTGTAAAGCTGTGCAAGACGTGCTATTAGGTTTTCATTCCGACGTTTAGTCTTCGAAAATAAATCAACAATTTTATTTTTTATATCAACCGGAAAAACTCACCCGGTGATTCACTGACGTATTTCCACAATCGTTCAATTAGTAAATTTTGAAACATTATTCAAGTTATCTCCAAAATTGGTAACTTTTTCTTATAGCTTCTGATCTTCCTGTGCTGTATCATTGTTCTCCCTATCATCATCGTTCAATAGATTGAAAATTGTAATGAATAACGTATCAGTGGAACTTCTAGTTCCTATTTCCTATTTTCCTTCTAGTTCCTAACTTGTCGTGTTATGCAATACAAAAATGAAAAATGAAAATATATTGAAAAGGAAACATTTTCCTAACACATTAGTTCGTTATGAAAAAAAATTTTTGGCTTTCTATTTCTCCATCATTAACCAAAAAATGAGGGAATTTTACAAAAAAAAGAGGAATTAAAGAAATTACTACAATAAGAACGCAGATACCTACAGCAATTTCATATAAATTGAAATGGAATATTCTTAGGAAAGATTATCTTTATTGGATGAACATTTTTATGGCTTTCTACTTCTCCATCATTGAATAAAAAATCAACAGAGGAAGAAAGAAAACAACTATAATAAAAACTCTTCTTGAAGATGAGTAAATGCCACAGAAATTTCTTTCAGATACAAACTAACAAGATCAGGTTTGTCTATTTCGGTGATAGAGACGTATTGTTGAAACAAAA
Source organism: Leptinotarsa undecemlineata (assembly GCA_015342065.1). Taxonomy (NCBI): domain Eukaryota; kingdom Metazoa; phylum Arthropoda; class Insecta; order Coleoptera; family Chrysomelidae; genus Leptinotarsa; species Leptinotarsa undecemlineata. Next base: position 3,779 of record WOGP01011030.1, read on the forward strand.
GAGTGTTTCCCAAGAACTGAACACCGCCCTTATTTATGGTTATTTATTTATTTATTTTTATTTACTGTAATTATCACTAAAGATATGCTAATATCTATTATAGACAAGATAGTGTATCTGAATTGAATAAATTGATGATTGATTGGTTTTATCTCTAAAACGGTGCTGATGTGTCCACATGAAATGACAGAATACATTTCTAGTAATTCTATCAATAACCAAAACTGAGAATTCACGGGGCACTAAAAATGAATGAAATTCGAAAATTTAATAGAATTTGCTCACTAATTGTCTTTACCGAAGGGAAAATTGGTTCAGATGGTAACAATATTTGTGTAACCCCTCTTTGTTCGATGATATGTTCAACCTTGGCATTGTAGAATTATACTAGTAAATTACTTGATTCCTAAAGGGTTGGTTTTCTGTGTTGCTTCAAACTGATACCCAAAATTTCATTATCGAAAGCGGAAATCCCCGAGTATTTTCTCTATAAATGGAGCATACCTAATTTCGATGTCAGTCTCTTTGTACTCCATGTGCTGAGCGGCTTACACAGGTTGATTCAAATTCGAATCTATGGATGAGGAGGCTAGATTGAATTATGGCAAAGTTAATTAATTTCAGGTACTATTTAATTATGCCGAAAAATGGACTCTAGCTTTTTTAATTCCATTGATAAACGGAAGAAAACAAAAAGTTAGAATTCCTTTTTTTGATGTATCTTCTTTATTAATGGAAATATTTGAAATCTGTTCATACTTTCTATGGGCTATCAGAGTCTTATCATATACTTTTTATTCAGAATGTTGTCCGACTTAAGGTACTCAAAATTGTCAAATTATGAAGAAAATGTAAATGACCTTGTATTCTTCTGCAATTTTTCAATGTTTTCGATAATTTCATCTTTATTTACCACTATTTACCACAATTGAACACTTAAATTCTACTAAGCAACGCATCGAATTGTGCATCGGTTGTTCCCAAGATATAAATGTCTCCGAACCAGATACCATGATGTCAGGTCAAACAATTCCGCTTTCTGTTTCGATAATTTTGTTTGGGGTTAAAATGGACACCAATATGTCTTGGCACAATCATATCGCTGGAATTGCAAAGGCTGCTTCTCAAAAGCTTGGAACACCAGAAAACTATACACACCTCAGTGTCCAGCTTCCTCCCGCCAGCAAAACGCCAGGAAGAAATACCAAAAAATCCACAGCCTTCCAACCCGGAAAAGTTGGAAAAGATACTGGAAACCTCTGCCGCAAAAGTCTTAACCATTTTGTATTTTATGAATTACATAAAAACTTAATAATGAGTATTTGAGATTATTGGAATCGAATGGCTCCCATTACCCCGTTTCATTATTTTTGTTTTTTCCAGATGCGTCAAAAACGGGATAGAATTACGGAGAAGTGTCAATAGAATTTAGATATACTGAATCAGTGGTCGGAAGTAGTTTTAGGTGGGGTTCGAGAACTGTGGAAGGTCCAGGAAAAACAACTGATAAAAATTAAGTGTTACCTATGTATTATTTTGGTTTCAAATCAAATTCTGAATTATAAAACACAAGACCTAAAATCAATGTGAGAAATCACACCGACGGTCTTGAGCCAGTTTTTTATAGTTTGGCTTTCGAGAGAAACAATAAATTCGAAGTGTGTCTTCCAGGTGGGCGTCAGTTAATCTGGAACGATATTTGTTTATCAAAAAATTAATCTTTGAGGAAGATTTTTCACATACATATGTTGAGCCAAACATAGTGGCCAAATTTATAGCTAGTTTCTTGCAATCTCCATATTTTTGTGGTACATGTTTGGTCCACAATTCTTCAGTGGATACTGTTTTGCAAATAAATTATCTCTATTTGAAGTGATGCCTTTGGCAGCTACATCTGTCCATTCTGCTGCTACATCAACTTCAAATGACGATTTAAGAAACGGAAATAGCTTGCCCATCTCTGCAAAGTCTTGGAATCTTGTAGCAAATTCGTTCCCAAGATCGGCCACAAATTTTGCAAACACTGCAATGTCTTCTTCACAGTTCTTTTTATGTTTAAGAATTGTCAGAATATGAATGAATTTTTGGGAAAGAAAGTTTTTGGCTTTCTACTACTCCATCTTGAGTAGAAAGCCATAAACTTTCTTTCCCAAAAATTAATCACTCCTAAAAATATAACCCCTTCAATTCAAATGAATGAATTCTTGTCTTGCAATATCTTTTTCAGAGATATCCAGCTTGCAAGGAAAAGCAGACACGTTCTGTATCAGATCACATAATAATTTTTCATTTCCTTGTGATTCTGTGTTGATGTGTTGAGCGCATTTGAATATTTCAAAATATCTTAAAAAAAAGCCACGACCAGCTTATTACCACAGCTTGTTTGTGCTTTCTGGCTCCCTCCCTATCTAAGTTTTGCAAGAAGAAGGTTACTTCTTCTTTTATCAGTCAGAAACTTTCAATAACTTTACTTTACCCTTTACTTAGCCAACGAACATTTTGTCATGTTGCACTTAAGTCAGAATACGCTATCAGAAAGATACTCCTTGAAATGTCGGTGCAGAAGAGCAGAATGAAATCTCATAAAATAATCAACTTGATCAAACTTTCCATAACTTCTCTCAGTGTAGCACTATGTTTTCCACAAAGGGTTGCCTGGTGAATTATGCAGTGATACGATATTAGACCTTAGTTTTTATCCTAGATTCTCTTTACTACACCTTTTTCTTTGCCAATCATTGCTGGGGCCCTGTCAGTTGAAAGCGACACCATTTTATCTTAACTAATGTTATATTTAATAATAAATTCATCAATGACCTTGAACAAATCTTCTCTTTGAGTGTAACCCTTCAACGGCAATATTGTTAGCAACTCTTCCCTAAAAATCTGACACTCGATATCAAGAAATCTTACGAAAATAGACATTTCTCATTTGTTCATCATCAACAACGTCACATTATTCATCAAGTGCTATGGCGTAGCGAAGTGCCTTTTACAGAAGTTTAAGAAAAGTGTTTTTAATATCAGCAGCAAAAATTTCCGTTTTTCGTGTATTACTTCTCGCTGATAATGGAATACTTTGAAATGCAGCGACAACATTTTTCCTCTTCTAAAAGTGCCGTGATTACTTCTAACATACATTTTTTCACCATCTCAGAATCTGAAAATGATTTCTGCTATTTATTAAGCGTCCAGTATACACGTAGCACTGCTTCTGTGGATTTTTCTAGCTTGCTTATGCAACAAACTAGTAATTTTGTGCTTTTTTGTGAGAACTGAGATTAAAGTTTTTCTTTACGAGCCTCACTGCCAAAAGAGGAAAGTTTTTGTGAAATTGCTGATGAGTTGGTTCGTAGTGTCGCTTCAAATTACCACTCTTAACAAAAGCGATAGTTTTATTGCATATAAGGCACACTGGAACCGCTTGAGGCCTATTAGGCAGCGTAAAACAATATTGTTCAATCCATTCTGTCAGAAACCTCCTATTTTTACTCTCTACTTCACGCTTTTCAGAGTCCATATTAGCCAAAAGTACGAAAATATTATGCAAACGCGAAAAATCACAAAACAAATAAATGGTTGCTCTGCGGTTTGCGCTACGACTGACAGTCTGCTTCCCCCGCCCATATGTCCGCACCACCGATTTTGATACTTGCTCGCGATAGTTTCAACAAATCAAAATAGTGGAAAGGGCGCACAAACACACATACACAGAGGGTAGATAGGAAACTAATAAAACCATATCAGTTATAGGTACTTGTAAAACAGGTTGACTAGGCAACTTGAAATAAAATAAGTACATATTTCGTTGAATTCTATGTGGCTTAAATATAACTTCAAATAATAAAGGTATAATATACCTTAATTACGTAGGAATTAATTTTTATTCTTGGTATATAACACATTACATTATTTGGCGGCCCGATATTCGACTTTTGGCGGTCCGCCTGTTGCCGACCGTTGTATTAGATCGTGTCATCAAAAAAGTAAATAATGATGGAATTTATCAGCATAAAGTATCTCAATAGTTCAACATGACGTACCTCGTAAAAGAGGTATCGCAGATCAGAATAAACAAATCGAGACAGGAGTCTCGACAGATCAAGAATTAGGAAAGTGTTTAGCAAAAATAGGCCAGAAACGAGTCGGGATTGTAACTTCTTGGGTGGAAGGAAAGACCGTCACTGCTATCTGTGCAATGTTTCCACCCATGTTCCCTCCCATGTTCATATATCCGAGGCCCGAGACAAAGTCATTCTCCTCTCCTAGAGAAAGATGTTCCTCTGGGCGCAATGTATGGCTGTTGTAAAACCATGTGAGAATAACAAAATATCACTCATTTGAGACAATCATGACAGCCACTTCACTTCAGAAGTATATGAGTTTGGTAAAACCAACTACATCACAAAGTTGTCTCTACCGCTACTTTTTTCATCGTTTGCAGCTCTTGGATGTGAAATTTTTTGGTACTCAAAAAAAGCATACAATCGTGAATATGATTTGTATCTAAAATCTAATAATTTGATGATGTAGCAAGTTTGTTTCAGAAAGCATACATTGAAGTAGCTTCAATTGAAAAGGCCAGAAGTGGTTTCCGCGCAACTGGTATAAGCCCAATCAATACTAACATTTTCAGCGTAGTGGATGACACTGTAGATCCTCATGAAACTAATCAGAACACTGTGATACTGTCTTCTATCAATGACATTTTATCACTGGAGAAGTATAATAGTGAAAATGTTCAACATAATAATGTACCTATGTGTTCAAGAATATGTTCCATCTGCTTCCCCTGAATTAAATGAAAATCTAAATTATTCATTTGCACTTATATTTCCTGAACCATCAACTTCTCTAGAGATTCAAAAACGAACACATAATCAATATTCGCAAACAATCACTGCTACTCCATATAAAACTGTACTAAGAGAAAAGAAGAAAACGTCTCATAAAAAAAAATCGCCAAAGAAAAGGGTAAAAATATGAAAGAACAATGGAATTATATGGAACAAATAAAATGAAAAAGCTAAAAAAATATATTGTTTTTAATCTGGAAAATTAAACGAAATGTGGTACAGATGTAGATCCTGTGGTGAATTGGCTCACTTTCAAAGTTTAGGAAGTGATTTCGCTAAAGATTATGTTTGTGATGTTTGATTTAGACAGTAAGTATGATCTCATTTTTCGACCAGACTGCTGTCAAACAGCTTTTGAATATCTGCCCTGCTATCAAAGTGGCCAGTTCTTCCATACTATTAAAACATGTCTATATAACACAATTCGCAAATAATACAAATAAACACATCGTAACTCACCTGCCAAATCTCACGAGACAAACATACACAGCACTTCTGCACTACACAGAGTGTCAACTAAAACTTGTTGACGTTCTACACTGGGCATACTCTCTGAAATACGTGTTCACTCTTCAATGGTTGACATCGATGATTACTGACATTCTACTTTTATTGGAAAAAATAATGTTTCGGTCTAACAAATAACCGAAGTGGTTGGGGTTTTACAGCTCCATCCCTATGAATCCCCACTTTGTAGCAATTTTCAAATGTAATAATATCTGCAGGTAGCTTAACTTTGAATAACTACGTTAGTTCTTTACTTAAAATTCATTTTGACGTCCACGATGATGCCGAATATTCGCAGGTCACATATTGAAATTTTGTTCCACATAAAAAATTTTGTATTTTAATGCAATTAATGCATTCTCAGCACAAGTTGATTTGTCCATAATTGATTCCACATCTTTATCGAGTTTCATTATTTTATTTTTGTGCTGTGTTTGTACTTCAACTGTTGTTTTTTCAACCTCATTAATTTTTTAGTTTATCCTTCGATATCTGTGGTCCATTTTTTTGACACTAGATTAGGTATTTTATCAGCAAGGCTGTATCCATAAAAACTTTATCGTTTAAACATTCCTTTGCCACTTCTTTTGCGATACTTTTTATTTTGTCTACTTCTTACCTCGTATTCACTGTTGAAAAATATAATTAATTCCTCCGTTAGGCGTATAATTATGCAGCTGGTAATACACATACACAACGGTAAAGTACTAATTAACAAAGGTTAAAATTTTCACGGAGAAATTAACACGAGAAGAGTATGAATTCTAAAACTAAACGGGAGCGATTCATTCAACGTTTACTCTGCGAGACAGTTCATTTGCTCATAAAAAATAAAGTTACACTGGATTTACATCTATAGTTGAATAACTTCTTTGATCAATTACCCAAACACCAAACTAATATTTTTGCACTCGACGCGCGTTTCGCCAACAAAGTTAGCATCCTCAGGAGAA
>WOGP01011031.1:0-10094 GCA_015342065.1 Leptinotarsa undecemlineata
CTAGGGAAGTGACAGAATTTATTGACGGATCACCCTGTAGCGCTTTTGAATACTTAATGAGATTTTATTACTCTACACTCTTTTGAAATAGACTATAATAACGTCGTGTAATATTGGTCATTACAAAAAAATTGTGAGAAGTGGTTCGTTTTAGACGAAGACCCACGTAACTTAGTGCTTCAATTTTGTTCTTGCTTAAAATAGAAAAGGTTATTGATGATTAAAATCCGTCCATTTAAGTGTTTATACGTATACACTCTAATCACTATCTCAAAACTGCTTCAAAATTTAGCTTATATAATCGATGGAAAAAGCTTCTTAGCCAAAACATCCCGACAGATAATATTTTATAGTAGCTAAAATACGTTAAAGTACTTGTTATTGATAACAAATTATTCAATAGAACGACGCCATTTTAAAATGATAGCAATTCGGAATAGTGACATTAGATGAGTTGAAAATATAAAATACTGCACATATAGTGATATTTACAGATGAAAAGTACACAGATATTATAAGATTGTATTATTGAGAACAGAGTTAATTTGCGACTAGAAAATTAATACGTCTACCAAGTGAATTTTTGTAAAATTATTCTTTTTCCAAAAATTTTAATGACAGAGTGGCCCGCTAAAATTTTACTAATAATAGGCTATACATTTGTCAATAAAATTTCATTAGCAGTTAAAATATCAATCTTCCAAGTACAAACAATGTCTTTAACAGTTTTATAAGTAAATAAGTGGAATTATTAAAATGGTCCCAATCTTTTTATTTGTTAGTTTTTAGTTGGTGACATATCTATTATATTTTCCTAGTGTCCAATACAAAATTATTTCTTGCGCCTTCAAGAAAACATTTTGGAAACTTTTTATTTTATTGTTATCGTTTTAGGCTGCATTATGTTTTATAAAGCTTACTTGGACTTACTAAAAAACTGTTATAAAATTGTATTTCAATTATTTCATTACATTTTTCACGAATAGTGTTAGAAAAATTTTATAGTAACTGCCGAAATAATAATAATATATAATAATAAAACTGTTTTGTAGTGTTTGTGAAAGGCCTTAAAAAATATTAATAAAGACTATCAATAATGTTTTATAAAACGGTGCCAATTTCCTATTTATAGCTGTTTTATAAACACATTGAAAACATTTCTGGGAGAAATACAGTTTTATAATTTGTTTCTCCGAATTGTTTTCACAACCACTATAAAATATAAAATTGCTAGTTGAGCTAGCCCCGTTTCAATTTCCTTTCGGCGCGCCACTGGCCGCTTCCCCCTAAAACTGTAACAGGTTCCAGACCCCTACAAGTGAAGCTTACATTTTGGATGGGCCTTCAAGATAAGCAGGTTGAAAATACTGGCCGTCTTCTGCGAATCTAAGACAGATCGTGTGAAACCAGTTATTTTTGAATATTTGAGATCGGCCGTTTTTTGCATCTTTTGTACCGGCCGAAATACCTCAGGAGCCCTTTATACGGCCCCTATTAAAATTTATGAGCTTTGCGTGGAACTCGGTGCGACTCTACGAATTGGAATCTGATACTTTTTAAGATATTTTATATGTTAACAAGGGTATGGACGGGGTTTGGGTTCTTAGGATGCTGTTTTATAAAGCAATTGACAAACTCAGGTAAATTTGGGGGAAATACGATGTAATGAGAGATTGTAAGGTTTACAGAGGTAAAGTTTTTGTTTTCGAGCACATTTTTTTAAAGAACAAAACACAAGTGTGCTGTCCTTAGCAAAGCAATATATTGGATTATCCAATAAGTCGTTGATATACTATTAAAAGGGGGTTGGAGACAATATGGATCCCTGAAAAACGCCACGTTGATATTGAGCTGTTTCCAAGTACGCCCTACTAGACGCTGTTGAAAAGTAATTTCAGGAATTGTGAAAAAAATTTAAATTCGGTGATATTTCAAGTTATTCCGAGCTAAAATAAAATTGTCTTGTCTTCTTGTATCGTTAAGCAGTCACAAGAGATATAATTTGATAGATATACAAAATTTCATGTGAAAGTATATCATTTAAATAACGCCTTTTTCATCATTTATACAGGTATTCTATTTTTATTCCAAATGTATGATTCACTTTGATTCTGAGAAAATATAAAAACTTTAGAAATATTTACGAAACCCCCACACAAAAGCTTTCTCAAGAATAATTTTATTAATCACTTTAAGATTGAAACATTTCATGTTCAAAAACCAAAGCTATGGTTAAAGTGGAAGGGTTATATTTTTTGGAGTAATTAATTTTTGGGAAAGACAGTTTTTGGCTTTCTACTACTTCACCACAAAAAAAGTAGGAATCTTTCAAAGAAAGGAAGGGAATAGTAACTCTTTATATAAATGTGAAGATCACTCAAAGTAATAAATTTCAGACACAAACTGGAAGAAAAAGTCGTCCTGAAATAGCTACTCCCACATAAAAATTGAATTACACAAAAGAAAATTTCTTCCGAAACAAATACTTTTGTATGACCACTGAATTATAGAAAAAACAATTTTCTCAGTTTGTATTCCAAACATTCGTTATGAAATTGAATCAAATATAGTATTTCCAATACCAATTGGAACAGCACAGAGAAGGAATTCCCGCCTCGACATAGGCGTCGGCATATTATTTTTTCAGTTACTTATTCTTACAATCATAGCAATTGATCACCCCATGAAAAAATTATCGCAACTGAACTTTTCCACCATGGGTAATTATGAAAAACTTCGAAATTTAAGGTAGTTCATTTCCGGTCGAAAAATCTAAAATATAATGAAAACACAAATAACCACAACGAATTCTCGTCAAACATATATTTACAAAATAATAGAGGCTAACAAAATTGCTAGAAAAATCAAAATGCTTCTTCGCTATATTCGGATGAGGTGGAATCATCATCGGGTTGAATAACGATCGAATTTATGGAACTTTGCACATAATATTTGTTCTCTTCTTTTATTACGTGGGCCACAGAGTTCTTCCACATATCACTATTACCCACTTCATTCACCACTCGTGTCGACACAAATCGGTGACTAATTACATTTACGCAAGTTATCTTTCATTGTGGTCCAAACCATTTCAATTGGATTGAACACACAATAGTATGGAGGCAAACGTAAGAGAATATGACCACCTATTTCACACATCGAATCAATAATATACTCTTTTTTAAATTACGTTGTTTTATGGTCGCCAGTAAAACTTTTTTCGTTAGAATCTTTTCGGGTATTTCCATGTCATGATTTGGCATGAAATCAACAATATCTGCTTTTTTTGTGTCATTGTCTGGTATTGTAGTCAATAACAGAGAATGATACGAAGCGTTATCCAAAACAATAACCGAATTTGGAGAAATATTTCGGAGAATCTGCTCACTGAACCAGGTTTCGAATAAAGCCGCAGTCATATCTTCGTGGTAATCAGCAGACGAATGTTTTATATTTTTGGCCGACAGAAGCGAAGCGTTAGGTACGAAGCTACTTTCATTCCCGGCATGCGAAATTATAACACGTTTTCCTCTTGAAGAAGGTGTGTTCAAAGCACAATACTTGGTTTCGTCTACCCAGCCATATTTGACAACATCATGGGTGTCAAACCAAGTTTCGTCAAAGTAGATTATACTGCTGGATTCTCGGTAGCTTTTCATTCGCCTCAAATATTCGTGTCGGAGTTGAACAATGCGGGTCGATTCCATTATGACCATCCGATTGTTCGATTTTTTATATTTGAAACCACAAGACAATGAGACACCTCGTAGAGTTTCTAAAGATTTCTCACATGTAATATTTATCATTTGTTTCAAACAGTCTTCAGAAAGCCATATTGATGAAAGTACCCAAAAACACTAAGATTTTCACAAAGATTGGTTTGAACGATGAGATTGGAACATTTGGTATAAAAGTTGAAAACTGTTTCTTGAGATCAATTACCTCAACACCAAACTGATACTTTTGCATTTGACGCGCGTTTCGCTAACAAGGTGAGCATCTTCAGGAGAAGCAAATTGATACTGAATCCAAAGACAAGGGTTAGCTTTTTATATACCTAAAGTTTTTTGGTCCGATGTGGACATTGTTTGTTAAATGATGATTATCCTAATTGATTTTTTGGTAATTAACTAGTGGAACCACTACCTGCAAATTGAGTTGTCCACTTATCAATTGTTGAAAATTTTATTTGCAGGTTGTGATTCCACTAGTTAATTACCGAAAAATCAATTAGGATAATCATCATTCAACAAACAAAGCCCACATCGGAACAAAAAACTTCAGGTATATAAACAGCTTACCCTTGTCTTTATATTCAGTATCAATTTGCTTCTCCTGAAGATGCTAACCTTGTTAGCAAAAAGCGAGTCGAGTGCAAAAATATCAGTTTGGTGTTAGGGTAATTGATCTCTAGAAAAAGTTTTCAAAAATTGGTTTGCAAAACCACTCACTTCCCCACCTAACCTCAAGAACACACGGCACTGATAAATAAATATTGTGAAACGGACAAAAAATTAGTATTCAGTAGCTAGTCAAGCCTTTATTTCTCAACTACATTTGATAGCACGTTTCCTAACTGTCTGGGCGACTAGGAGCCACAAGCAAGAAATGTTTATGATTGTACTCTTATTTTTATTGCCGTTCCAATTGGTAATGGGTAGATAACACTGTTGATAACACTGTTCCGAATCAAAGAACTGTACATACCTCAGCAGCTTTTGATACTTTATAAACCTCATATGAGACCTTGTTTGGAGTATTGTTCTCATGTATGGAGTTCTACTCCCAAACAACCTGAAGTTGCTGGATTTCATCCAGCAAAGAGCCATCCATCTGATTAGAGACTCGAACATCACTTGAGATCTTGATAGTCTAGAGAACATCTATGAAAGGCTGGAGATTTGTCTCTCTCCTATAGATACTTTCACGGGAAGTATGCAGTGACTTGGGACATTTGATTCCACCAGGAGCGGTACATATTAACGACGAACTGTGGCTGTTCATCGTTTTCAGGTTCAACACAGTACACCTCGAAATTCACTATTAGAGAACTGCGTTTATGTGGAATGAAGTTCCTGAGAACGTTTTTCCAAATATATTCAATCACTAGCGATTCAAATCCAATGTGAATCGCTGTTTCGCACAGGCACTGCTCTGACAGCGCCTTAAGGATTTTTCTGTAGTGCTTGTGTTTCGTTCTCAAAGAAAACAAATGTTTCAAAGAAAAACTGAATGGGAGAAATGTGTTTTGAATGATATGAAGTTTGTTAGGAAGTAGTTGTTTTGGATGGATTTTTGTGGTATTTCTTTTTAATCTATCTTTCGATCTTTTTTCAGTCGTTTGTAATAATTACTGTTCGACTGAAACTGGTTTTTACTACCGAAACCGAAAACGAATTTCGGCAACGGTCACAGTTTCGGCCTAAACCGAAAATTCCTTACAATGATTATGTTTTAAGGGATACATAAAAAAAGGTTATTTAAATCAGTTAGTCTATATTTTTTTATTTTTAAATTACAACGTTACGCAGTCTTTGACATTTTTACTTATCGATAATCAACATAAAAAACCCTCATTTTAGAAAAAATACTAATGGCACCTTAAGAATACTTATTTGGTATTTTATTTGTTTTAGTAGTTTATTTTAGTAGGTGTAGATCCTTCTTTTGAATATTATTGATGAGTTTTCAAAAATATTAAACATAAAATTACTCATTTGTTACCTAATATCACTTGTATGAAATTTAACGAGCCTAAAACGACCGATCACAGCGCGGGAACTCGCGAATGCAGTTTCGGTTTCGGTCGTAGTTTCGGCAGATTTGCTGCCGAAACCAAAACTAAATCGAAACCCGTTTTTTTGCCGAAACTCGACCGAAACCAAAACCGAACTTTCGGTCGGACACTAGTAAAAATACTTAAGAAATTGTGATGTGCTTCATTTGATGTTTATGTCAATGAAAAATAAATAATAATTATTTCCAGCTAACTAACGAGTGATGAAAATATTCCGGTTTCTATTATAGTTTAACATATTATTAGTCAACGAAACATGCCTAAAGTTTCTATTACACCTCAATTTACATAAATAAAACCCATATACGATCCTGATAAATACTTTCACGCCCATTCAAGTTGAAAAAAGTACGGAAGGAAAACATTATGATTTCTATTTCACGCGATAGTAACCCTTTCCTAGGTATTTCCAGAAAAACTTCTCTAATTGTACGCGAATAGAGGTTTAGCTGTGAGAAAAACGCAATAATCGCATTATTGAGCTGCCGCTTGTTACCACAACGGCGATCTGATTTATTACCTTCTCTATCGAAGTTTTTTTGTTTGTTCGGCAGATTTTCACGACTCTTGCAAGTTTTTCATCTTTCGCGCTATGCACACTTGTCAAATTCTTTGCATGATTGATCACGTTTATCTCGAGGGTTGGGTTTATTCTCTTAGATAGACTGATGTGGATATATTTGGATAGGGATTTTGTATAAATCAATAATTTTTGATAAAAACTAGCTAGACTAATTTAAAATACATCTTTTCAAATACATCCACTGGGCATTCTTGAAGACTGGCTATAAATCAAATCATCTAAAAGAAACAATTCATTCAGGCTAGTCTCAACTACCCACACTGTAAGTTAAAGAACTAACAACTATCAGACAACTACTGACCTGGCTACTACCATTTATTCAATTATATATTTGTTTATTGATCATCTGTTTGACATATGAGTATGTATAATATGTGTCTAGCAATGAAGAATTCATGTTTTCGTATCAATAGAAAAACACTCTAAAATTATTACATAATATAAAATACAATATAAAAGAATAGATATGATATAAAAAATTTGTCTGGGTTATAAAAACAACTATCAAATAAATACTTTTTCAGATTTCGGGATTAGTATATTTTGGTAACTTATTGAAGATATTTGGGACCATCACATAAGGTGAATTAGAAGTACCCTTATATTTACTATTTGTGGAAGTTATATTTTTGACGAGTATTCCCACTATGTATGATTCCATTGGTGATTAATTTATGTTTGTTTTTGAATATAAAAATTGACAATTCGAATATATGCTGACAAGAGTTAAATATTAAATTGTCGAAACAAACATCGGCAAGAGGCACTTTTTGAGGCTTTGGCCATTATTCTTAAAATACACTTCTGCGCAACGCAAACATTTGATATCGAAGTCGAGTTACTCCACATATACAGGCTGATTCACGGTGGATGGCATATTAGACGTTTCTGGTGAACCAGACAACGGATCACTTTGAAAATTTAATGGAGTCCATATTCGGACATTCTCTAGCCAACTAAAATATTTTCGACAATGCGGTGTTGCCGCTTCTATTAAAAAGCAGTAGCAACTTCGATTTTTTAAATGGAACACTCTGTATATAATATTATTTTTGGAATCTCCAACAATTGCCCGACAACTTTTCTTGATATTTTCCTATTAGACGTTTCACCAGAAACGTCTAATGTGCCATCCACCGTGAATCAGCCTGTATATGCCATGTCTCAGTCTGGAAGCTACTTGAGCATGATATAATGCCAAAAGTTGCTGATCTGTTAGAATATGTGTTGGGTTTTTAATGGGATAACCTAATAAGTTAATTTTACTTGTTGAATTCGAACAGTGTTCTTTCCATGTCAAACATGCATCAATGGTAGTTCCCAAAAAATTGGTTTCTTCTTTTCCCAGAATTGACATGTTCTTAATTTGAAATTGAATAGGCACGCAAAGTTTTGTCGATTGTGAAATATAACCAATTGTGTTTTGTTTGCATTGAGATAGAGAGAATTAGCTCCGCACCAGTTCATAGTAGATTACAAAGTATATTTACATTTGTCTAAAAGTGAGTTTTCATACATGTCAGATACTATTGAAAACGTACCGTCGACATACACGATATGCTAAGTAAATATTGTTAAATTTAATGGAACTGGCGGAGCATAGAGCGGAAGAATGGTTTTCAACAAACAAATTGAAACAGAATCCTAATAAGTGCCAAAGGATTTCCATTCCAACTAACGATCCTGAGAACTTAGCAAAACCAGCTGTCGCACCCCTACGTACGACAACCCTCAGAAGTCCAAACTTGTGCGAGCTAAGGATTATAATACAAGAAATAATAATCAATTGATCAATCCGCGATGAAGACTCACTACCTTGATGAAAAATTGGCTCGACTTGAACCTCTTCAATAAACTTTCCGTCCACATTGAAAATTTGAGTAAAACCAAGTTCAAGAAAATGAGTAAAGCATTTTACAATAAAAACGCATTCTATTCTCCTGATGAATTTAGGAACCGCCAACTGAAATATATAAACAATGAGTTGGCATTCCAGTGATCATCCCGGTGACTTCTATTCTCTTAACCTGCTGGATATCTTTACTCAAAAGTCTAATTGTTATTTTATCTGGTTTTGTGGGTCATCTATATACTTTCTTATTGTGTAACCTAAAATTGTGTATTCTGTACAGTTTGCTAGAAATGTGTATACATAATGTGGTCAAATGAAAATATCTGTATATCTATCATTTACATCCATCCATAACTACGCATCAAAGCCATCCGGGTCTATATCCAAACCTTTCCTCAATACATTCCGCTACAGCTGCATTCATAAAAAGGTATATTGTCTATACAAAATTAATATCTTCAGAGTGAACCTACAATATCGATTGTCCTCTTCTTGAGGTTGTAATCACGTTATCCACCTCGTGCTTTTGAATGAAGAATGGGGCTCCAAAATGAAATAAATGAATCCCGAATGGAAAATTTATACAGGAGTTATTTATATCCCAGTTTGTGAATATGGTACACGTGTATATTTGTATCCGGAATGAATTTGATATGGTGATTCGGGTGAAGTTATTCTGCATTTGGAGAATTATCAATAATGGAATTCAGAGTATTGAAAGGATTTGAGAAAGTCAGTGACACGACGTATCTGTTGGGACTTTTTCCATCTTATGGTGGATTCTCCTATAAATCTAGATTTCAAAAATTCATAATGTTTTACAGCCTATCGGTGCTATCACTTTCCAGTTCTTCCATGAACAAAATCAACGTATCAGAACTGTGGAATGCTGAGCCTTTCAACAAAATATTCCAGTTTTCTTTGGGGCAATTTTTTGTATTAGATAGCATAATTTATCTCTTTGAACTCTTGCAGTACATAGTTTAACAGTAACTGAGCAAGTGAGTCAGTTATTTAGTTGTTTATTGGTCACTCGAAACCAAACATGGTACATAAAACTCACAGAACATTGCATTACAAACTCTTTCAATGAAAATTTTTCATTTTTTTTATTGACATTATTTCGTCCGTTCTTCATCATTTTTGACAATCTATCGCAAAAAATAGAACCAGCGTGTAGAGGTAGGTGATTTCTATATACAGTGTGGACCACTAAGTCTGCAACAGATAGGAAACTTTTTATTATCGATTTTTCATAAAATTTCATTCGTCACAAAAGTTGGTGCAAAACTATACCAAGTGTACCTAAAATGACTTTATGACAAACACCATATAGGATAGGCCAAAAATATAAAGTTCGTTCAGGAGTAAGGTACCATTATTTCAAAAAATACAGAAATATGTTGAGAAAAAAGTTGCTTAAAATTAAAAGTTATGTTCAGATACGGAGTCATGGCCTGCTATTCGGATTTTTTTTTTAATTTTGAATTACCTTCGTATGATACATATTTTTACTATTTTGATTTAATATTTATTCGAAGTAGCCATAATCAAATCAGTTGGCAGTATTTTTCATCAAATTGAAGTGTGGTTGTAAAATTAACTTGGATTTGTATTTTCTTAGGTGACCGTCAACTTCAGGTTTGTTGCAACGATATTTAACACAACTCTAGAATATAACAAATACTCCTTTGATTGACGACTCCTTAATTTTGTGAAAGTTCATGTTCACTTAGGATACACTACAAAAACATAAAAACTAGTTTTGAAAATGGTGTAATAGCCGAAACTAGTCAACTATAAAGAAATATCGTGGAAAATAGACAAAAGTGTGTTTTTGTAGTGCATCCTTAGGAAACAAA
>WOGP01011032.1:0-10094 GCA_015342065.1 Leptinotarsa undecemlineata
TTCGAAATAGAATTTTGAAACATCAACTTCTCCCAACGTACCTACACAGTAGGTTCTGGTAAATTCCTGCCGGAAAATAACTACTTCCTTGGATAATACCTCACAGAGGTTAGTCTTACAGATGTTTCTCATTCATCTAGCAGTAGAACCATGCTGAAATCATTCGATTTCGAGGTATCGTGCATCAGTGCACGAAATATCCGACCCTCTCTAGTAGAGCAGTAAGTATCAATATAGAAGACATCACAGTGAGAGGACTGGTCATGAGGGGATGTCCACAGGGAGGGGTCTCATGACCCCTTCTTTGGGAAATGCTTCTGGATACCCTGATTAATCACCTCAACAATAATGAATTCTACACAATTGCATATGCGGTTAACAATTATCTTGAAGACCGACAAATGTCTGAACACCCTGTGCGATAGAGTTCAGGATGGGCCAAATTAATAGAAACATGGTGTAAGAAACACTCACTGTCGATCAATCCCCAGAAGAAAGATGGTCTTCGAGATGGTCGAGATGGTCTTGCTATAGACTGAGGCTATGGCGAGAAGCGCTTATTGCGCAACCTCTGCTTCAGGCAGCCAGTGATGCAATTGAACACAGGTTTGTGTTTGAAAAACCCCACAAAATACAAATAAAACAGAACACAGAACACAGAGTCGGATGCTACAAAAACCAAAGAAGGCTCAGAATATGGAGTTTACTCCAGATCGCTTAGCCTGAGGATTGAGTGGGGTATGGAAAAAAATACCAGCGTGGTTCAAACAAAACTGGTTGGTATCTCAATCGTCACAAAAGAAATTTGTGACAAAAACATTATAATCTGCACTGATAGTAGGCAAGCCCTATTAGCTTTGAACAGACAACTAATGTGCCACCAAGATTTAGCCAAAGCCTTAGTAGATAAAAATATTATCCTGAGGTGGGTTAAAGGGCACGATAGGAGTAAAGGTATAGAATGAAGAAAATACTTTTGTCTAGTTTCTACTGTGTTTATTTATTCGTTACGACCGGTTTCGGCTTATTAGGCCATTTTCAAGTAACTACCTTTATTCGTCAAGTTGCATATTAAGTAGTGTGGACAGGTATCTGCTCTAGGTACCTGACATAACACGTTACCAACATTACAATGTCACGATTACCAACTATTGGATGGATCCTAAAATTCCTAAATTCAAAAGGTGGGGGGGGGTGAGCTGCATAGATCTAGTAGCTCGCCCCTTTTGAATTTAGGAATTTTAGGATCCATCCAATAGTTGGTAATCGTGACATTGTAATGATGGTAACGTGTTATGTCAGGTACCTAGCATTCAGGTTAAGAAACTATAATGACAAATATAGAGGTAAATGTTAATTCTGTTTCTTTTTATTCTCCTTATTTTGAGTCTGATGTGATGAAGATGTGGGATTCGAATCCAAAACTAAACAGTCATCGAGTACAGTTATCAAGTAGATACCATTTCACTGTCACGCAGTAACTCAATTAAAGATCTTTGAGTATATTTCAGTCACGAGTACATTTATCGAGTAGATACCATTTCACCATCATGTAGTGACTCAATTAAAGATCTTGGAGATCTTGTCTTTTTCCAACCACATTAGATCGAAAGTAAGTGAAGCATTAAGAGTTTATGGTTTTATAGTTTCCAATTGTAGATTTTTCAAAGATACCTGCTCTATTTCCTCTTCATGTAGCCTACGTAAGGTCAAAATTAGAATACGGCTCTATTCTATGGTTCTCATTCAACAATTGATATAATACATTAATTGAAAAAGTTCAACGTCGTTTCCAAAAGTTCATTCTCTTCAAATCTTATGGTATCTATCCTGATAGAGGTATTCCATATGAATCTCTTACCGTAACATTCAATATTGAAAGTCCTGAATTATGCAGAAAACTTGCTGGAATAATTTTTCAGTATAAATTACTGCACAACAATGTGGATGCTATGGAGGTGTTATCTCTTATAAACTTCTTTGTGCCTCGATGTTCATTTTAAATTTGTTCAGGATTGAAGCGTGGATTCTTTGTGCCTGATTTTAGAACTAGAAGTACTAAAATTTTTTACAGCTGACTAGCCAGAACCAATTTGTACCTCAAGTCATAGCATTTGCAATAATTTCAATTCAATTTAAAATTTTGTGATGTCAATTTTGATATCCTAGAATATAATGTTGAAACTGCATCTCAGTTTCTCATGGGGAATTTTCAATTTTCTGGTATAGTTTTTTTATTATATTAAATTTTTGTTATTCATTTTCTCAAATTGTAATTATAAGCACCTATATTACTTTTTTAACATACTTAGTTAACCCTATAAATGTTTTTTAACTGTTGGGTGATAAAGGTTATTATTATTATTACCGTTATAATGTATTGAATTATGTGGCTAAATGAATAACATTATCCCACAAAGATAATTGCATAATATGAACCGGCCTTGGAATTTCATCTTCACTCTTGATTTTTCAGCAATTTTTTTGAAATTTTTCTTGATAAACAGTACCAACGTAGATGATGACTGGGAATAATTCCACTGTTTGACAATTTTCGTATAGAATACTCGTGTTCAATAAACATTAGATAACGATTTATATCGTACGATATAGTCTAGCTCTAAAAATGAAGCGTAAAATGTCTTATCAGTAGATAAAATAGCCAAATATGTTTGTGTATGTGTGCATGTACACGTCGTTTTTTATTTATATCGAAATTATTTGCCCAAGTACCTCGTTTCTTAAACTTTCAGCACGGAAAAGATGGAAAAAAGTGTTATGCCAATTGAAATATAGATTCGTTCGTACATTTATCGATTATACTTTATTAAGGATAATGTATTTTCAAGTGAAAATTATGGGGCAAACAGGGAATACAATTTTAATTATTGATTATTTTTCAAATACAGCAAAATTATAACTTTTTTTTTGAGAAACAGTTACAAATTTTGGAAGCAATTGCTTATATGTATTATTGAATATGAATATCGAAAGTTCAGTGTACATAATAGATATTGCACAATATTTATTATTGTTGCTTTCTCAAGTTCATTATTACTGTTGAGAAATAATGATTCACTACCTTAATTTCAATCAGATTTGAATTTTAGATAGTGTACGTTATTAGTACGTTCAGAGAAGGGCTTGATTTTTCAATAGTTAATATCCAAAATTTTCAGTGAAAAAACTAAAGGATACTAATATTAACGAGATAATTTTAATACGATTTTTGAAAGCATGTTGCTTGGCAATCCAAAAGCAAATGCTTGAGACAATTTAGTGAAATTATGAGAATTCGTGTTTCAGTATGAGAAATGTATTGCAATTCGAACGGTCGGTAGCCGGGCGGTTCGACGTGGGTGCTTTGTTGACTAAGTCAATCGGCCGATCTGTGAGTCGATGGTTCAAGCCGCAGGTTAAACGCTAGATTTTCACTTGTTATCGTCCAACCCGTGTTAGAAATCACACGTTAAAGGATAAGACCTCGTTCGTCCTTAGCTCGCACAAGTTTCAACTTTTGAGGGTGGTCGTTCATAGGGGTGCGTAGCTGGTTAACCGAAAAACATATTTTGAATAATATTTTTTTAAATTTGAATGCACAGTGAAATATTCTAGAAAACTTATTTTCCATGGTACAAATGAGTAAAATATTTGTTTATATTTGAGATTTTTCTGAGTTTGATCTAAAATCTTAATAACAACATCACTGGTACATTTTGGGTATCATGAATGCAAATTAATCATTTTGGCAAACATTTTCATTTGTAACTAAAATATTCATGGAATATCACCAAAGCAACACATCAATCAGATTGTCGGTGGACCCTGATTCCCACTCAATGAAATATTTCATAAAGTTTCTTGCACGTTTTCTAAAAAAATCAGGCATTTACTCATTGCGTGACTATTTAGGATGTGTCAACGGTGAATGTGAGCATTTTAAAAATAAAACGAGTGATTTTGTTTTTGGAACTATTTTCGAAGTTAATTATATTATCTATTTAAAATTTCACGGACACGGTGTACAAGTCCCAGTCTCGGGTATTTGTTATTTTTAAATTTCATGAGAATAATTACCGCGCATTTCTTAGAAGAACAAAGTTTGCGGTGTTGATTTATTGAATAACGCATATTATGAAACGTTCATCCATATCTAAGTAGAGGAGATTTAATGCAGCTTAAGACACATTTCGAAATTATGATCCGATCTAAGTGAGTTCTGAAAACAGACAACTCGAAATTATTTGTTAATTTTTGAGAACTGTGGTAAGAATAAAAATACTGATTTAGAGTATTTCTGGGTAATGAGTCATCAAATGTAGTTTCATGGACTCTCGGAATTATAACCGATCTAAACAGTGAAATTTATTAATTCAAATGTGAATTTCGAAACATTCACCTCTCCCAGAGTATCCGCACAATAACTCTCTGGCTAATACCACGACAGACAGTCCTAATGAACTCAGTAGTTGTTCAGTGATGTCATGATGTTGGGCAAATATATATAATCCAGTGTTCGTCGTGGTATTAGCCAGGGAATATTTCGAATTTCAACTTCGAAATAATAATTTTCATGATAAGTATGTAACCAAGCTAGTTTGATTTCTCATCCCTCTGGGGAAATAATTGAACTAACAGAACTGTTATATTCAAAGTCCTCAAAAGCATTTGGTCTGATCATTTATTAAAGAAGTACCTATTAGGGAACTATATTTGAGAAAATTATTGTTTTGAGATACTTTATAATTTAAAGGATGATGAACAAATAACAGAAGAATGTCAACAAGTATATCAGTGAAACAAACAAAGGTGTAGATTATATGTATACATGTCATCGTTTCGAATACAAAAAAGTGAAGTCTATCTAAAACAACTACTAAGTATTAGAATATGACAAAAATAATGTTTTCTTCCCAATTCGTTCAGTGGACATGTATCGATGGAATTCTGATAGAAGTTCTATATAACGCAATAAATAGAATGAAAATTATGAAATTCTCTAAAATGAATCCAAAATGTCTATATGAGTTTCTCGACGAAGACACAAAGAAAATTGTTTGTAAGAAATTAAAAACATCAATCTCTTCCAAAGATTCTACTTGATAGGCCTTGGCAAAAACCTATCAAAAAACATTTTACTAATAAATTGATGGATGTAGCCGTTACTATGTGGTAGGAGATCATAATGAAAAGAGAAATGAAAATTTCTATATTTTTTTACCACTCTTAATTGTAACTAACGTTACTGCAGTTTCGTCCTATACGGGCATTTTCAAACTTACACAATAAACAAAAAAATAAAGAGTTTATTGTGTAAGTTTGAAAATGTCCATATAGGACGAAACTGCAGTAACGTTAGTTACAATTGAAAGTGGTAAAAAAACATGGAAATTTTAATTTCTCTTTTCATTATAAACATTTTACTCTCTTAACTAATGCCACGTCGGGCATTGAAGTAGAATATTATAGCACAAGAACATCGATTGCTATCATTATGCCATTTTCTTCATCAGAGGAACTCTGTAGGAACTTCGAATGTCTGTTTTATAATTAAATGCCGTCGCGATAGTAGTCAGGAAAGTAATGACTAGCATTTTTCAAATCCGACTGTGTAGAATGGGCAATAGGAATGGATGTTTAGAATTGCATTCTGAATATGTCAAAGCTATTTTTCGAGTTTGTTGACCGTAGTCTGCAGGTTTCATGTCTGACGTTTTGTCTAATACTGCGGCATACTTTATCGAAGGCGATGAGGCAACAGACAAAATGCTCGGGTTTTCCTCACAGTTGTCTCTGCTGTGGGGACTACTGCTACGAAAAAATGTTGAAAATAATTTCAGCAATCTTAAATATAATTATTTTAGAAACGACCTGACTTTCCAGAACTTAAACGTAGGTAAATGTTTGGAATTTTGAATAATACGTAATTGCGCAGTTAGTATTCAAGAAATTTGCATTGATAACAATTTGTGAATAATTTACATGGTAATTTATGATGAATTAATACTTTTTTTTATTTCAACGGGATTTCTTGTTTTTTTAGTTCCATTAGATTTTAACAATTTAATTTCTAGTTGGTATGAACGATAATGAGTATGAATGTTATGAAATGGTGGTTGATGGATCAATGTCACAAAGTGAAGATTGATTTAATACTAACATTTTCAATGAATGAAATAAATTCAAATATTTGATAAAAAAAATTACAGCTGCATACCTCAAATTATTTTTTACAGACACATTAAATGAATAAATAGCTCACTTTAAATGATATTGACCCAAGTGGATCTTGAGGAGTTGAAAGTAATAAGAAAAATAAATGTACTCAAAAATCAATATAGGAAGATAATTAATTTTTGTCGAATTGTGACAAAAAAATCAAAGGTTTGTACTCCTTATTCCGTGTACCTAAGTAACAGTCCACAATAACGGGTATATTTTGAGACTCGTATCAGGACAGAGTTCTTTTGCATTTTCATATTATTTGAAAATGTAGGATATAATTGAAGATTATCACAGCCATCTCTTATAATTTCAATAATGTTGTCAATTAAAATATTCGATTGTGAAAATGTTTTCCACACAAAAGTTATATGTAAAAACATGCGATGGGGATTGAAAGATGTTCAATCCATCGATAAGTACCTCTATGATTTTCATGTTGAATTATTTTCTGGGACTTATGAAAGGGGACATGCAGATGGATTCATTTGTTTTGTAACCATACTAGTTCATAATTTCCTTATGATACCTTCGACGTTTAAAAGATAGTTGTGTAAAAATGAAAAGTGAATGTAATGCTTGAATTAATAATTGTATTAAACACTGCTTTAACCAATAACAGAGGGCAATTCAAAATGAATTGAGCGGTATAAATTATCAGATTGTTTTTTGTACGTCTATTTTTTATACATATGTCGAAGTTGGGATTGACAGAGTATCATTTCCTCAATGGAAGAGATTAAATTTTCAATTTGATAAGAAACACGCTTGCATTTGAAAAAGTAGGTCATATTCGCTTACTCAATTACCATCACCTTCCGGTGTAAAATTTGGTCGAAATTAGTAACTATCTTTTATTAAATCTACTGAATATGTAACTTCCGAAAACACGAGGATTGTTTATTTTGACGATTCTGTGAAATACAGATACACACTTGATTTCTGACTTCTATCTCAAGTCGTAACATATTGCCCTAGTGTAAATGAAGTAAACCATTTCAGGGCGACCAATCGAACACCGAATAATGTATCGTCGTATCAAAGTCGTGAATTATACGCAGATCTTCTGTATTCCACAAATGAGAAAATCGATCAGGGCAGCTTTATTTGACCTATTGCCAGATCATATCGTGCAATTCGGCAAAAAGGCTATTTCTGTTCGACGATCGAAATAAAACGAGGTAGGTATAGATTAAAACCTCGCCAAATTCCAGTAACTCAGCTCATTTCTCTCCCTTTTCCTTGATCAACCACTATATTTTATAGGCAGATATATTAATCGATCGCTACGAGCTTTGGGATTTGGTACAGATATGATCTGACCTTTCTCGTGAATGGTTCGTGCCCCAGAATCGGGGGGATGTTTCCATCAAACCGTGTTGTAGTATCCTTGTTTTGAAGCAGAACGAAATATAACTTATTTTATATTACAGATGAATTGGTACCTTGTCGTTTCTATCCAATGTTTTCAGGTGTCTTGTTTGATAGGTACTCCGTAGCACAGTTCACTGTCACTAGCTCACAGTAGATTAGATAATGATTGGTTTTGAGAATTTATATTTTTGGAAGCACTATATTCCGTATGTCTAGTAACGCCCCAATAAGCTACAGGGCACTTGGTGTGGGACTGGATACCTATTCGTTCCCCACCAACCTCTCACATATATTTTACTATATTTAGTTAAATCAGCTGAACGGCATGTGATATTTTGCGGTAAGCATAACAATCTAGCTGCGCATAGATGACATATATATTTTTAGTTCGGTAATTGAGTAATTAATAATCGTGTATAGTACTTACCAGAAGCGTATAAGACGATGTGAAAATATAACTTCTAAGTAATAAAAATAACCAAACTATACAATTAGATATAAAAGTAGAAAAATATAAAAGATGTGGACTAGTACGATCACTTCGTAGCACTCGCGTTCGCGCTTTGCGCTTACAATAACGACCGAAAGCTCAGTCGTCGATATATAACACGGTCCTCAGCTCTGACCGACGTCACAGGTGACGTCACTACGTGGTTGCCAAGGTAACGGTTTGTTTAGTAGCGCCTCCCGTTTTTCAGTTGCGTCATCAGTGCATTCTTATTGCCCCCGGGACGTGTGGGATCATTAAGATTTTTTAGGAAGGAAATTTGGTTTTGCGAGTTGGGGGAGTGATGCTGATTTGAGGTCAGGTCGGTCATTTTTATGATGAGCGTCTTGGAAACAGGGCAGCTTTTCACTTGTTTGAAGGATTGTAAGCGTGAATAATAGAAATCTTTTTTTTGTAGAGTACTATTTGGGGTGTAAAAGAAATTTTCAGAATTGTTGGCACTACAATTTTTGAAAACCCTTTTGGTGTACTTGAAATGTCTCTCTCCCAAATGTAAGAAACGTAAATGGTTCCTAGCTTTCCTAGCTAGCTGCAGTAAGTACCGAAAAAAATTATGAAAAATTCGAAATGCACCTTTGGTATGAAAAATGTAGCAATATAATATTGTAACAATGGTTCGGTCTCGCTCTTTGAACAGTAAACTTGAAGCAGTTTAAATTCTTGCCGACGCAGGGCGTAATTATTACGAAGTAGAAAGAATATTCAATCAGTGATTTGCATTTGTTTCACTAATGAATTTACTTATTTTTAATGGGACAGTAAATGAACAAAATGCACATTACTAATCTGTGTGTTTATGCCCTGGATAGGGCATACACACAATATCCATAAACTGTAATCTTTTGGGCGGGTATTATGGTTAACCACAATATAGAACCAATACTTTTGAAGAAGAAACTGGACATCTGTATCTTGATATTCAGCAAAGTCCTATCAGGCCTGCGACTCATGAAATTGAACTCAAATGAGTTTTCAATTTGTGTGATGAGAGACTGATTCGAAATTGGTTGAATAACAACTGGTGGGTACACTGACGTCTTTCAAAATTTCCCTCTAGATTATCTGATATAACGCCTACAGATTTTTTGTTTGGATAAGTGAATTCTAAGCCATTTCCTAACTCATAGTTGGAATAAGAAAGCTTGCGAAGAAATTGGTCCATAACTGAACTGTAGGAAATGTATTTGTGAGGAGCCTTTATTATAACAGTTCTGAATGAAATTTGTATTGTAATCATTATAGGTATTTATTGTTTTTTTTTGGAAAGAAAATAAAAGCCCAGGAACAGCTGGTCAGAGTTCAAAACGTAAAAAAGTTGTGGTCTGCGACAACTTATGAGCGACGCTAAGTCTACTGCTTTGGATCATCCTGCACACTCTCGCAGACAGCGGCAATGTTTTCGACAGATCAGACGTTTCCTCGACGTACCATTGTTAGTCAATAATTAACTGAACCATTGGATCCAAATGTATCCACCACATTGCGAATAGTCCTCTCGGTAGGAGGATTATGATGACCGTGGGCGAAGCGCGCGGTATGTTGCCTCAATAGAACACCCATTATGATATAACAATTTTATTATTTGCAAAGTTTTTGAATGCTATATCCGTCTATAGTTATTTGGCGTAACAGACTGAATAAATGAAAACGAAAAACAGACTTTTGTTTTGTGTACGAGTGTATACAGGGTGTAACTGAATGAGTGTAAAAAATTCAAGGAGGTGATTCCTCATCGAAAAAAAGATAGGCCATTTCATATATAGAAATTTCATTGGAGCATCCCTTGTTAAGATACAGCCCCTTAAAGAGGGTGCATAAAATTTGTATAACAAATTTTTTCACAAGCACTAAAAAAGTTACAATATTGAAATTAACCTGACGTTTTGTACTAACAAAAAGACACTTAGCCAGAAATTTATTTGGTTTACCCCATGGTTGTAAGGGATGGAAAACACAACCCCTAAAATTTATTTCCAATGTAACTTTTTGT
>WOGP01011033.1:0-10093 GCA_015342065.1 Leptinotarsa undecemlineata
GTAACAGCAGTGAACAACTCTCTCCGCGGTAAGTATCAGAACAAACTTCAACAGATCTGATCGTCGGAACTGTCGGGGAAGAACAAAGTTGCTGCAATAAACATGCTTACCGTTCCAATCTTACTCTACTCGTTTGGAATAGTGAAATGAACTTGACGTGAAGACCCGAAAAATGATACATCTTTATAAATAATTTGGTATGATGCATACCAAATCGTCCGTTCCACGGTTGTACTTCCCCCGACAAGAGGACGGCCGTGGACTTTTGAGTTTGAAGTGTCTACTTGACAGAATGGTACTATATAGCCTGTAAAGTCGTCAGGAGTGCAGATCCCCTTCCCTGCATGCTCCGTGACCATGAGAGAGCAGGAATTAGAGCATTTCTTTTTAGGGCAGCGTCCCGAACAGCTGATGACCTCGGTATAGTTTTCGACACTGAAGGAGGTGACCACAACTCTGTCACCGAAACTGAGGGGTTCATCATGGCTTGCCAGAATGGTGTCTTCAACACCATAGTGTACTTCAGTCATGTGATTGGTATAGAGGTTTTCGACACAAGATGCAGGGCCTGACGCGAGACGCCAGGGACCATAATGCACTTGCTATCAGCATGTCCAGCATATGCGGTCTCGGCCTAGATCCATCGACATAACGCTGCCCTGAGAGTGGTATATTACCATCCACGGCATTCTTACGGTATTGCGAGACACCGGTGTTTCCCTACACTCCGGAGAATATTGAATCCGTTGTGGGGTACGAGAAGTGGCGAATTTATTGGAACTATCGTTCCCCACCCTCAGGCTCATGCAAGCCAACAGGCCTGATATAGTCCTTCTCGACCACCAGAGCAAGACGATATTTGTTATAAGTTTTCAGCTCCTGTTGAGACGAATATCGTCCGAAAAGAGGAGGAAAAACGGATAAAATATCGAGATTTTCTCTTCGAACTGACCAGCGCATACTTTCGTAAATAATAATAATAATAATAATGCCTTTGCTTCCTGATAAAAAAACGACAATGTAAGCATTATAAAATGGGTGAATAACTGTTAATCGAAAAGTAACGTATTACTTGTTTCGAAATGGTTATACAAGGATGAAAATACATAAAATATAAAAAATATCTGAAATAAAATATAAAAAAGTTTTGAACAGCCTGACTAAAGTCTAAACAATTTCCTTTTTTTTTTCATTTGTACACTTGACACATTCGCTTACACACATGCGTCCATATTCAGACATACACATATAATACATATAAGATATACAGAGTGTTCCAAATTAAGTCGGCACCATCGCCAACTCCGTTATTATTGATGCTACAAATTTGATAATGTCACTAATTAAACTTCTAGGTATTTTTTGAAGAAAATCTGAAAGGGTTTTTTGAATAGAAAAGAAATTGTGATGCTGGTTATTCTATACGGAAGAGAGTTGTATAGTTTTGGTTTTATATAAGAAAAAGATTTTTATCCAGAAAATTTTGACATGAAGGAAACAATGTAAACATTTTTTGACGTGTACCATAAAGATGAGTTTACACTTGGGCCTGATATTTTATTGAATGATAGCTCATGCTGACTTTGAGGTAATACAACTGTCTCTAGTCGAGAACATTGATTTCACTGAAAATATTTTCAAATGGATATCTATAGTTTTTTGATGATAGTATTGTCAAGAACCTTTTCTGAATAACTTCTAAAGTTTAGGTATTCAATCTAAAATATTTGTTGAAACTAATAACTATGTATATATATATTCATATACAGTCAATATTGTTATCACATTTCGACTCCAAATATTTACAAAATAATAAATAGGTATGCTTCAAGAAAATATTATATATAAGAAAAAATGTTGGTGTTATATCATCAGATAAATTTAATAAATATTTTCGAATGTTATTATTGAAGTTTCTATAATTTCCTTAACTAAATAGTCTGATTTTCTTTTATAACTTGTCCAATACATTTTCGTTATTTTTTGGAATCGCAATTTTTCAAGAACTCCTTGAAGAGTATTTTGACATCTTGTTGCTTTTTGGAACGAAACCTTTTACTAGAGCCCAAAATAGTTTGTAATGTGATAAGGGGCAAATAAATAATATTCCGTTTCTGTCCCATCTTGTCAACTACATATTCCGTGAAACGAGCTTCATTTAAGCATACTATGGAGGATAGTTCGTTTTCAACCATATTTTTGTTATATGGTATGTTTTGTTCAGCGAAGCCACTCATTGATATTCGCTTTTATTCATGTGTTAGATGGTAATCTTTCAACTTTTCTGGAATGATAAGTTGCATTATCCATCAGAATTACAGTTAGTTCGGTGGCATGAGGTTAAACATCTGCTTCAAATATTCGTCAATCACATCGCCGTCTTTGTGACCTTATCTTTCATTTAATACAAAAATTAAAATAACTTTTCTTGAAAGATAGGCACAATGCGTACGGCAGCTCTTCATCGGTGTGCATTATGGGTTTGTTTTGGATTTAGTCCACACCAAAGTTTGTAGTTCTACATTTCAGTAGGTATTTTTCATGTCAAAAAAATGATAATTTCTTTGCTCAGTTGATTGGCTACAATATTTTAGGAAGCACATCATATCTTGAATATCACTGGAGTTTTTTCCCAAAATAATCATATTGATCTCCCTCTTGAAGATCACTTGGTGATCAAAACTCGTGTCGAGATGTTGAAATAACGGTTTGGTGTTGGGAAAAAACTCCAGTAATATTCATTACCATACCAAAGGTTCCAAACAATGTATCACACATCATATCTTGTCTTTTTTCTCTACTAAACTGATTTCTTGTGATATCGTCTAAACTATTCAAATAACTTGAAGAATACAGATCATTTTATAGCTCAGCGTTAGGACCACCGACTCAAGGCTGTGCGGTGTTACCAATAATTGTATCAATCATGCTTCAATCTGAAGTTGAATGTGGTTTTTTCAATAAATATAGTCTATAGAGATTTTCGTGCAGTACCTCCATAAAGAAGACTCATCTTTCGAGTAGGCAACTGCTCCATCGGTTCCAATTATTCTTTGACAGCTCTTCCTTATTTCAATTGGTAGAAGCCACGGAAACACCCCGAATGAAAAAGTAATATCTCGAGTCAGCGGTTAACACGAAATTAATAAATAAGGCCGTTATCGCTTCAGAAACCAATTTATTTTCATTAGTTCGATTCCGTCCGCATTTTCATTGATATTGAGCATTTCGTTACCGATGGCAGGTCGAAACTACTCCCACGGTGGACGTTCCAGTCGATCGTGTTTCCTGCTCATCTCGCAGGTCCCACAACGATCCAGCTGCCCATTGGCGCAGAATGCTACAGGCCGTACCCTCCAGGTGGTTTCGTGATTGGGGAAAATTATCAAATTGTTGGTTTTTGAAGTTGAAATTGAAAAAGTTCAAAAAAGCGATACAACGTCTATTTCATGGAGAAAGAGATGTTTCTCGAAGGAAATCATCAGGTATGGTGTATCTCAGGGATCTTTTCTGGGGCCGTTACTTTTTCAATGTATATAAACAATTTGCACAAATAACAATGATACTACATTGATTTGTTCACCTATACGTTTTGGTCATTGGCTGTTCAAGCTTTGATTTTAGGCCAACAAACTCCAATTGAACAGTAGGAAAAATAAGGATATAATTTCCGTTCTACAAACAATTCTCAAAATGTGTCATGTCAGAAATCACAACTGAGCTGAAATGGTCGAATTTAGCCACTGAGGAAGAAAAGTCCCTAATCGAAGATAACAAAATCTTGACTGGTAGATCATGGTTGATTGTAACTTGATGTATTGAACGTTTCGTTTGCGACCGCGACAGTCACCGTCAGAGATATGTGTGTTGATATAACCTTCGTCCTCACAGCCAATGCGCATGTCACTGCTAATGTATGCCGCCGCAGCAGACGAAACGTTTGATATTACAAGTTCTATTCTTGCGCACGGCTTACTAGCTCGGTTTCCGTGACTTTATTTTCTTCATATATCAGTGATGAAATCCTAATAATCGTGGGAACTCATATGTTTCCCAAATGTTTGCCAACGGAAAAAAGCAATAAGAATTTTAACAAATTACGGTTTCAGAAAATACTTTCAATAATTGTTCATTATATTCAAAAATATACATTTACAATCGTTATAGGTACTTTATTACCTTGTCCTGGAAATCCCTAAACATCCAAAATATCCAGTTAAGCAAACTCAGTGTCACCAATACAATAGATAGATAGATTTATTAACTACGTAAATACAATGTGTGTATATTTTGTTATGATATATTTATTGTTTATAAGAATTTTGACCAATGAGACCAGTTAATAAGTTTGTTCGTTTGAAACAGTTTAGATACTTTACCTTAGTTAGCAATTTATTATCTATTGTTTTCAGTAAAATGGTTACGTACACAATGTAACAACTAAAAATTATTCCTTAGTTAGTTGGTTTCCATTGAATTTCAAATGTCACAATCCAGTATTGAGAAGATCAGTCACCAGCTATATATTTTCCTGAAACACAAAAACAAATTAATAAAACCATTTAGATCAATATTAGAAAACAAAATAACATATATATAATTTTATTCAAAATTATCCAATCAATATTTCGAAAGTAGTTTCAAGTTGTGACAGGAAAAACACTCAGTATATGAGAAAACCATGTAGCAAAAATATTGTCTCTCTAGGTGAGAGAATTGGAGAGGAGCTCATGAAATTTGACTAATGCAAATTTCAGAAAATAATTTTGTCAAATAGAGTACATGAATTGTTATAAGAAACCAATATTGTAAATATTATATATTAGAGTTTGTTTATGACTACGAATGGTTAATAAATTAAGTGTAGTTTGAGTGATGTGCCAGAATTTACAAATTAGAAGGTTTTGAGAGCATCTAGAATTTTCCAAAATTTGTTGCCAAGGAGATTTGGAGTTTGTTGAAAGGGGACGCTAACAGGAGTCGATGATCAACGCTGGAACAAGAAGCATGTAACATTTTTGAAAATTTTGAAAATTGAGTTAAAATTGAGAATTAATGAATCAAATCTGTTAAAATACATATAGAGTCAATTATAAATAAATATATAGCAGATGGAAAGCAGATAATTGAACTTACCCATAGTATTAATTGGGAAAATTGGAGTTAAAAAAAAGAACATGAAAATCAATTCGCCGCACCAACAAGGAAAAGTTCAAGGTATTTAGAAATCCTTTATAAAACTGAAACCACCATTCACTGAACCTGTGCTGATAGAAGGAATCCAGTAGAGACATTTAAATTTCTCAGTGATTGAAAACTCGCTTAACATTCATTCACCATTTCAAAAATACATTGAGAATAATAACCATTTGTAAACATGATATTAATTATTAATGTATAAGCATTCACTGAGCAGCCATTTTAATAATCTGTCATAAGGCAGAGAACGTTGTATCAGTTTATTTTCAACAAGGTTATACCACAGAATAGATATTATTATAGAGTGGTACTATTTTGTGAAATTCCATTCAGTGTTTAAAATTTAAGATATTTTTCGCAGGTGTAGGTAGGTTTAGGTTAATTGTATTAGTGCCATATTTTTAATTCTATGTTATATTTATTATCCTTTTGAAATTTTATTGGGCACAATATCTTTGAAAACATCCAAGGCTTTTCCAAGAACTTTACCTGTGGAGAGAGAGGGCGCTGCATGCTTATATATAAATCCGACTGAGCTGAGCTAAGCAAGGTAGGAATTATCCTTAAGATAAGGTATCTACCTGAAGTAAATTGGTCAAAAATTTAATTTTCTGGATACCATCCAGATAAGAACCATCCGCTCAATTGCAGACGAAAACATCACGTGCAACCTTGATTGCCTGGAACATTGAAGAAATGTTGGAGATTTGTTTCTGTTCCATCTTCACCTGTTTTATTTTCTTTTATTTGTTATTTAAATTTTTCTCTCTGTGTATTTGTCTATAGATAATTTTCACTCCATTTACAAAATTTGTATTTAACGCAAAATTCGGCTGTTTCCTATTCTGATTAATATCAGTATCAATATATTTGGTCGGTCGCTGAAACAGCAGCAGAACAATGAGGGATTCGAAATATTGACTCTCAATTGACCTACTCAACGAATTAACGAAGTTGGTGGCCAGCTAGTGTTGTGTGATCCAAACAGGTTCTTACGAACATCCTCCTGGAACCAGAAGTCTCTCTACAAGCCGCTACTAGAGCCGACATGAATTAAGGTGAGAACCACAGCCACGTAATCTCTCCCGCTCTTTTTTTGTGTTCGGAACAAAATTATGTTGGGAACTTCTTCAAATCATACATTTCTATATTATACTACAGCCCACTTATCTAATGAAGCTACAATCTCCCTTCTATAGATATTTTCACAGGAGGTGTTCGAGTGAGTTGGCACATTTGATTCCACTAAGAGCGGTACATATCAGAAATACGCAACAGACTGTGGCTACTCACCATTTTTTGGTTCAACTCAGTACATCTCGAACTTCACTGTTTAAGAAATATTTCATTTGGAGATTTAGAAAATGGATTAAATCCATTTTCCAAATGGATTTAATCTCCTGCGATTCAAATCCAATGTGAGTCGGTGCCACAGGCACCGCTTTGAGGGTGCCTTAAGGATTTTCCTCTAGTGCTTGTGATTTGTCCTTAAAAAACCCATGGTGATCCGCGGTGGGTGTGATTCAATATAATTTTCTGCAAGTAACCGAGCAAACCATCAGAGCAGAATTCTATTGTGAGAAAATCGACGGAATGTACCGAGAATTGCGTCAGCAACAGCCGACGCTGGTCAACAGAAGATGTTAAATTCTGCTCCACTACAACGTCCGCTTGACGTTCCACTAGTCACCGTCTGAAAATTGAACGAAATTAGCATCGAAGTTCTGCCTCACCCATCATACTCCACAGACCTCTCGCATATCGACTACCATATTTTCAAGTACTTCGATAACTTTCTGATCGGTGATACCTTCCCGAGCGCAGTGCCTGATTATGAAAAATCGGAAAAATCCCAAATCAAACTGGAAGTATTTTCGAAGGTGCAGTATTGAGAAATTTTGTATTGCAACTATTACGAGTATAGTGATGTGTGTATTTTTATGAAATGAATCCTGAATATAAGTAATATTACTATGGAATGAAAAGTATCGCTCGTTAAAAAAAGACTTGATTCTGGCTCACAAAAGAAATACCACGTTGAACAAATCTAAATCAAACAATAAAGATGGAACTTCCTCCTCAGATATATCAGGAGTATCTAAGCTGAATTGTGATTCCCAATTTTTTATGTCGGGCAAACGAGGAGAACTTTTTCCCAAAGAATAAATGAGTATAGAATTATTTCCTCAAGTGTGAAGACTGATTTCACATTTATAAACCATCTTCTTGCAGAGGGGCATTAGTATCACAACTTTAGAGGAAGATTTGAAACACAATCTTTTGGAGTGCACACAATTGAAATTCTTTTCCTCTTTTTTAATTTTAATTTTGTATTGTTGAGATAGGTAATTAGTTCATATGTGAATTCAATTGATTTTTTTATATGTGTCCATTTAAATGGGTTAGTTTATGGAATTTCTTTCTATTGTTTGAATTTATGATCAGTTCATATCTAAAGTCGGTTAAAATTATCAACCATCAAATAAGTGTCAAAATCATATTATTCAAATTTGTTTCAAAAAGTGTTTAGTGAAAATCTCATGAAAGAGTGTTGCTTGAATATGAAAGGTATAATTTGTCAGATTCAGTTATTCTCATTGAAAAATCAGCAATGTGTGAATGTGCTTGTAGAAACACGAAGATTAATTGTTCGTAATAAACGAAATCTGTTTTTCCCTTATATGTACCTTTAATGGCCTGCCGCAATAGTAAATTGATACAAACTCACACACGAGCTGTCTCACGTAAAAAGGGTCCAAGACAAATGCAAAACACGATAAACCGAAGATAACACAGAGTCATTTGCATGTAATTATATATTTTTTCGAGAAATCGAAACTAAACTTGCTGACTGGTGTAAAGTAAAATATGTTGTGTGAAGGATAATGATACTTTCATAAATCTTTTAAAATGCAGAAACATTTAATTTGTGGGGATTCATATATGCAAATTTCACGCCGTTTAACGTATCAGATGAACGTTTACTGGTGAATTTATATTGTCTCTGACAAAACGGTAATCGAAGCTCATCATAGGTTTTTAAACATCCAACAGGTTGGCGATTTCATATATCTTGCAGCTAATCATTGGCAGTTGTGAATAAGTGATTTTCATGTATCCTAGCAGATCCATTATTGTAACTCACTAGTTAGCCGAACCGGCTTCGCATGGGTAGCAGAAATTATATGCCAACATTTTTTTCCAGACAAAGTGTGATAATCTTTCCTCTCCCATCCAGGAAGATTTTCAGTGCTTTTGAAGCCAGTTATGATATTTCTAGAACAGTGTGGAACTCTCGACGGTATCCCAAAGAATTCCACGGTATTCCAGAACATAGTGGAACCATCCGGAATCTTCGAAAATAGTCTGAATCGTTCAGGAATATCGCGGAACATGCCAGGCCATTGTGAAACATTCCACAGTCTCGACTGCTGTGGAATGTTCTGGAACATTATGCGATAGTTACCTGCTGATATATTATTTTAATTGTATGGTGGGAAACTGTAACTATTTATTTGATAAAAATTATCATGAAAACCACAGAAAGAAAAGTCTAACGGGTTCAAATCGCACGATCTCGGTGGCCAGTTCACATCACCTCCACGTGAGGTGATCATGCCCATCCTATCCAGATCAAAACTGTATCAAGTATCTTCCATCGCAGTCGCAGGTGTATGCGAACGAGCCACAAAACATAGCTGTCTTCAAAGCCAACATAACCCATACCGTCGGTCAAATTCAGTCTGATTTATGCGTCACAGTCATGAAAAATTAGACGTTTCGCATGCGCTCCATCCAGAGAAGCCGTGACGCACATTTTAACGATGTCATATTCCACACATGAAGGGATCAATAGGTTTTTTTAACGAATGAAAAATTTCGATGATATCTCACAATTTGAATTCAAAGTTAGGAAACGCACAATGAGAGATGCTATAGTTTCTTCCATCTTTTTTTTTTCGGTATATATCTTTCCACAATCTGGAAAATAAACAAAACTGAAAAGCTTCTCCCGAAAAGTCACTGCAGATTTGATTAATTTTCAGAATATTCCGATACAGTTTTTTGTTGGACTCAATGTGACTAATGTATTTGAGATGGTTAATAATAATATAATAATAATAATAATTTTTATTTTCCTTTAATCAATAAGAAATTGTATAGGAATTGTCTTAAAAGTAGAAAGTAGATTAACAGAAGTTAGGCATACTAACAGTACAAACCACAGTCTTATTCTAAATATAATTAGATTACATAAAAAATAAAATATCACAAAATTTTTACATTACATTACATTAGATCAGATACATAATATTTAAAGTCATTGTCCCATTGAATAGCCACTCAATCTACAGCTTAAGAAACGCATAGAAAAATTTCACGACCGGCGCGGCGCGCAATTTTAGCTTTAACATCGCCATCAATTGGTATCCGTAATGACTAAGATGCAATTGAAAACGTTGTTTGGCTATCTTCTAACCAAAATCTATTCCACTATCACTTTGGAGTAATCATTCCATTGAAGATATTGTTTGATGATGCCCAGTTCTTTCTCGAGGCCCTCCTTCGTATTACAGAGACCAAAAGCACGATCCACTAGAGCTTTGATGATTCTTCTTTTGGTAGATTGATGGTGGCTGGATTCGTGATACTGTGTGAGTGGATTTTCGGTATACAGATGTTTCCCAGTTAGCGTCGTTCTTCTTCACCAATACGTCTAAGAATAGCAAATCGTTGTGAACTTCCTTCTCCATTGTGGAGGTGATGGAAGGTTTTACGCTGTTGATGTGCTTCAGAGAAGAGTCTAGTTCTGGATTCCCATATTTCCATACTATAAAGGTGTCGTCAACGTGTCTCAACCAGACTCGAGGTTTCTTGTGGGCTTCTTCAATGG